>PVIJ01007246.1:0-84290 GCA_004024925.1 Scalopus aquaticus | reverse complement strand
TACTGGAAGTCCTAGCCAGAGCAATTAGACAAGAGAAAGACATTCAAGGGATTCAAATAGGAAAAGAAGAAATTAAACTGTCTCTATTTGCAGATGATATGATAATATATATACAAAGCCCTAAAAACTCCATAGAAAAACTACTCAAAATAATAGACCAGTTCAGTACAGTAGCAGGATACAAAATCAATGCACAAAAATCAGTAGCCTTCCTCTATGCAAACACCCAATCTGAAGAAGAAGAAATTAAGAAATCCATCCCCTTCAAAATTGAAACCAAAAGATTCAAATATCTGGGAATAAATCTAACAAAAGACATAAAGGACTTATACAAAGAAAACTACAAAACTCTGTTGAAAGAAATATTTCTCATTTATATCTGAAGGGGAGCCTTGAAGGAAAGAGTATTCATGGACAAATGTTTTTATCTTTATTCCATTCCCTCCTTGCCCATAATGTTTCTTCAGAGAATTCTGATACTTACCTGACTAGGGTTCCTTTATAAATTTTCTGCTTTTTCCCCCTTTCCAAGTTCAATATTATTTCTTTGTCTTGAAATCTTGGAAGTTTTTGTATTTAAGTACACTGCTTTTATTAACTTCATGAATTTGTATATTTAGTTCAGGATGTTTACCTGTATTATTTCTTTAAATTGGTTCTCAGTTCTCTTCTTTCTCTTCCCCTCTCTGGTATGACCATTATTCTTATATATTACCTTTCCTCATGCATTTGGATAGTTCTTAAAGTATTTCTTCATTTTTTTAAACTTCATTTCTCTTTTTCTTCTTCTACCTTGATTTTTCTCTTGCAAAGAACCAAATGACTTTCCATTTAGGTTTATTCTCCTTCCATTCCTTTCTCCAGATTTTTCAGTCTCCTCTATTGATTTTTTTTATGCCCTGCAACTCTATTATATTTTCTTCTTTAATCTTTTGATTTCCATTTTATATTCATTAATTTTGTTTCTCAGCACATTCATTTTCCTCAATTTTCTTGTATATCTTGGATCCACTTTTCTGTGTTTTCTCTGTGTTCTTCTAATTTTTTTATTATGATAAGTTTGTGCTCTGCATCTGGTAAATAGATGAGATCTTCAATGTCTTGTAGATTTGTTCCCTGCCTATTGTGCAGTATTCCCTTGAAGACACATGTGGCTATTTGTTTTATTCTTTCATCTTCCAATTCTTTCCATTCAGGGATGCACTGCTAATATCCACTCCCTGACTTGGGCTAGCTCTTTTACTGGTGGGTCTGGAGGATGCTGGTGCCTGACAAGTGCAACAAGGGCTTGCTCTGCCCCTGAATGGGCTTTGTGGAAAATACTTTAAACAATACTTTCAATGCACATAATTTACAAGCAGGTTTTAATGAAGGAAAAGTATCCATATCAACTTAAAACTTTTAAAGTCACTATTTACTGAAGGTAATAAATTAGAAACATTTGTTTCCCTTTTGATGAGAAATAATCAGTTTATAACATTGTCAAAAGAGTGTTTATTTGTTGGGCCTCTGGTGATTCAACTGGTTAAGCACAGCATTGTGAAGCTATCTGGAGCCACTGCAGCACGAGTTCCATACCCTGCCAGGGGGATTCCTACATGGCGCAGCAGACCTCACCTGTCTTGCCTGCTGCTCCCCTCAGCAGTGTTCTTCAGTCGATCTGCCTGTTCTGCTCCCCACTCACCACTCCACACCTCTGGTCTACACCCCAGCTTGTATGCATATATAAATAAGTCTTTAAAAAAAAAGTATTTATTTGAGACTAAGGATCATGATCTGGGTCCACAAGTAAGGTGCAGTTGCAAGGTGTGTTCCACTAGGTGTAGGGAATATGATTTTTTCTTTACGTCTTTTAAAAAGAAATTGTGTTAACAATGGTTTACAACAATCTATATGATTTAGAGGTATAGGATCATACTTTTCATATATACAGAGTCAAACAGAGAAGTGGTCTGAACATGGGTTATTTGTTTTAAAACTTAATGAACTGGCTTTTAAGTTCTTTTATGTTTGTTTGACAAGAGTCTTTAAGCAGAAGGTTACAGTGTGGATTCTTTGGTATCTTATCAGAAGATGATCTCCTTTTTCTTCCATAGGAGAAAACAGGAAATAATTGAATCAAGCTGCACTCAGTCATTCACAGAGAATTCTCCACATGGCCCTAGAGGCAAGTTGGAGTCTCTTTAATTCAAAATAGGATCCATATTCTTAGAGGAAATTTCTTTTGTTTATAATTTTTATTGCAAAATTTTCCAGTACCTTATCAATATCAAATCTATTATACTTGCCCAAGTTACAATTAGTACTCAATCCACCTGTAAAAAAATAAGGAGCTGACTAAATGACTTCTAAGTTAATGTTCAGTTCTGAATTCTTTATATAGTGTTTCATAATTTTATCTTCTGTTTTACATATAGCTACACTAAAATATGGGCTTCAAGAAGGCAAGGGCTTTTTCTAACTTATTATCTACTGTTTCTCCCACCCTCCGTATATCTTAAATGCTAATAACTGGTTATTGAAATGAATGACTGAATAGTTTAATTAACTATAGTGCTTGTTCTCCTTCCCACAGAGGCTTATATATGATGGAAATTCTACTCAATACTGTTTTTGGCAGAAGGCCTCCCTGGTGGCGCAAGGGGTTAAATCGCAGCACTATGAAGCTATCCAGAACCACTACAGCAGTCTGATACCCAGCCAGGGAGCTAATTCACATGGCTCAGCAGACCTCTTCTGTCTCACCCACTTCTGCTCCCCTCAGCAGTGTATTTCAGTCATTCCTCCTGTTCTGCACCCCACTCTGTTTCTGGTGAATCCTCTCACCACCACCTCCACCTCTGGCCTCAGCTCTTGTACACATAAATAAATAAATCTTTAAAAAACAAAAGAACTATTTTGCAGAACACCTACCATGTGCAGACCATTGTCTAGGCCCTTCATCCCTATAAAGCTTCTCACAGTCTATTGGGATTGATCTGTCAAAAGCACAAGCTAATTGTAAACAAAGCTGTAAGAGAAGTTAAAAATATGATAATATGGAAAAGGAAACACAAAAGGATAAGAAGAACAAATTAATTTGGCCTAAATAAACTCTATTAAATGGAGCATGGAGAGTATAAACAATTTTAAATTTTCTTTTCCTCTTCCTTTCCCACTCCCACTTTTTTTCTCCTCCAAAAATTCTCATGGTACCAGGGAAAAGAAGCATAGAAATGGGTACACTTCCAATACTTTTCTCCCTGTAATTCATTAGTAAAAGACTAATATTGTCAAATTTGAAGGTTCTGTGCCACTACTTTTCAAGTTTGTAATGTAATACAAATGTAATTAAAGTTTGCTTATGTGCAACTATGCAGCATGAAAAAAAAAAATCTGTAAGTGA
This sequence comes from Scalopus aquaticus, assembly GCA_004024925.1. NCBI lineage: Eukaryota > Metazoa > Chordata > Mammalia > Eulipotyphla > Talpidae > Scalopus > Scalopus aquaticus. The sequence continues at coordinate 80,905 of PVIJ01007246.1, read as the reverse complement.
TCTGAACCCAGATACAAGATGAAGGTTAGATTTCTCTTCTTTAAAATATTAATGATCTCTGAAAATGAATAACTTGCTTTTTCTTTATATTAGTACCTGAAAACCCTTGATAGAAAAAAGATAATTAAAACCTGGAAAGTGGAAAAAAAAAATCCTTAAATGTTATTTTTGTGAATAAAATAACATTCTCATTATACTTACTACTTTTGTTGTTTAAAAATACATGTCTATGATATATAGCTAGTTAGGCCTAATCCATCCCTAAAAAGTTGTTCTAATTAAAATGAAAACCGCGTATTAATTTCCCAGTTCCAGAAAGTAGCTTGTTTTACAAAATTTGAAACTAAGATATAATGTAAATGTTCATTATATGGAAGTAATTTTTTTTTATTTTTATTATTTTAAATTTCTTTCTCTATATTTTTTACGTAATTATTCATTACTCCTCAGAGGTGTTGTCACCATAAAATTCCCACCACAAGTCACCAGTGAACCATCACCGAAGTCTCTTGTGTTCTTCCTGTGTAAGAGGGTGGTCTTCAGGAAAGGGGTGTGTCCCAGGTTCCCTGCCCCACCAAAGGGAGGATGGAGCTGAGCAGGAGAGATAAGAAGCTGGAAAAGGAGAGAAAAAAAGGAAAGAAGCGGGATGGAGAGCCAGAGGAGGCAAAAGGAGCAGAGAGACATGTGAAGAAGCTGCACTGACCTGGACTGTTTGAAACAGATATGGGTGAGAGACCCGTGGGGAGGTGACAATGGCAACGTTAATCTTGATTTTGATTTTGTTCTTTTTCTCCCAGGATTGTCTGGCTATTTTCGACCCTTTTTTATGGGTCCCTGACAAATGGTGCTTTAGACTTGTGGCAGCCTTTCAGGCCTTGCTTTGGGCCAATCCCATTTGGGTGGACTTTTGCCCACGAGGTGATGGGTAACTTTGGGTGCTTAGTTTAGAAACTATATTCTTTGTCTTTTCTGTATTATACACTAATTATCATAAAGCTTCTTTTCACTAGAGGTGAAAAGGTGTTTTGATGAGGCAGATGGCAGAACCTATTTAGAACGGGCAGGTTTGGGGGATCTGGGGTGCCCCTCTCCCTGCCCTGTAACACCTGCCCCTGTTTTAATCCCTCTCCCTCCTCCTCCCCTGATGAATGTCTCTGATTTATAGTTGCCTGCTAGTTTTAGCTTTTTTCTCCCTGATCCCTTGTCTGTTTCCCCTGTATTTCTCCTATAAGTGAAACCATCTGATATTTTTCTTTTTCCTTCTGACTTATTTCACTGATCATAAACCCCTATATGGAAATAATTTTAAATTATTGTACTTTAAATTCATTATAGAGAGAGACGTGGAGGGAAGCAGGTTCTGGGACAAAAGGAGACTATGCATTCATTATACAACCATTTGAATTGTTTAAGATGATACAATTTAAGTTCTGATGTCATCATCTTCAAATAGTCATATATATTTAATATACATGTATATAGTGTATTTATATATACATACACAATAAATTATCTAATTCATCAATTTCTAGAATAATGCCATAAATATATAAACTTAAATGCAGCATGTTAGCAACCCAATCTCTCAAATCATTTTATAAATTAAATTTTCTCTTTAATATGACTGGAACTTGTCGGACTTTTTTATTCTTTCACTGACTCTCTACAACTTAATTAATTGAATGGTTATATTATGTCACCATTTGACCAATTTAATATTATACTAGTAAACAATTATAGTGTTAAGTAAATGTAATAAGAGAGGTAAACTAAAAGTGTCTCTACGTAGGTGATCAAAAGGGTTAACTTTATAGTGTTTTTAACTAGCAGAAAAGAGAGTTGATGTAGGAATGAGTAGTTCATGATTGGGTAAGCTTGGTAAATAATTTAAAAAAGGAGAAAAAATTGGGGATATCCAGATTTTGGGTAAAATTCAGTCAGATTATTGAAGGGTCCAGTCTCTGGTATGTACAGACTTGCTTGCTGTGTTTAGGCATGCCCAGACAACATCCACCCTGAGAAGAAAATGACAATATTCTAGGTGCTGAAGACTACCAGGATTGAAATTCAACCACTCATTGCTTGACAAACTTTCTACCAATTAGGGGCCTCCCCGGTGGCGCAGCGGTTGAGTGCTGCGCTGTGGAGCTGTGGAGCTGTCGGCATCGGCAACGCGAGTTGTGGAGCTGTCGGCATCGGCGACGCGAGTTCGACGCCCGGCCGGGGAGAATCCCACATGGTGCGGCAGACCTCTCCTGCCTCACCCGCTGCTCCCCTCAGCAGTGTACTTCTGATCTGCCTGTTCTGCTCCCCACTCTGTCTCTGGTGAACCCTCTTGCCGCCCCACACCTCTGGCCTGTACCCCAGCTTGTATGTATAAAAAAAAAAACTTTCTACCAATTAGAACTTTGGTCCTAGAAACCATATTTGTATAAAATGGACCTAAGTGGGAATTAGTTCCACCTTGTGATACATAGAAGTGTGTGTGTGGGGGGGCTACTTGAATACCTGCACTTCAGGGCCTCTTAGGGCTAAGTCTTCTAAAAGTTATTGTTTGTTGTAACTCTTTGTAACATACAAGCAACTCTACACAGATGCTATAACTTTGGTTTCTTGATCTATAAGCTAATGCAAAGTAAATCTTAAAATTGTGAGAAATGGAGCCTCCCTGGTGGTGCAAGGCATTAAGGCTTAGCACTATGAAGCTATTGGCAGCCTGCTCATCCCTGGCCACAGCGCTAACCCACATATGGCACCGCAGACCTCGCCTGCTGCTCCCCTCAGCAGTGTATTTCAGTCAACCTGTCTGTTCTGCTGCCCACTCTGTCTCTGGTGAATTCTCTCACCCTGCCATACCTTTGGCCTACGTTCTATCTCTTGTATGCATAAATAAATAAAAAAATAAAAAAAAATGAAATAAAATAAAAAAAATATGAGAAATGAAGTCTGAAATGGTCATTTACATGTCTAACATCTTTATATATTGTCATGAGAGAGCTCTATGTAAAAATAAAATAGCACACAAGTGTGCATATATATATTATGGTTTATAATCATTTTTAAGGGTTGAATTTCTAATTAAAATACATTTCTAACTGGACATACTATACACAAAAAGACTTTGCTATTATAAAGCGTAGAAATTCCTGAAATATCCACTCAAAGAATGTAAGAAAGATGAGTTAAAATCAGGCTATTCTTTGCCTTCCACACAACAGACAGCCTGTATCTTGCAAAGTTGTTTGCCGCCATCCTCATTTCTAGCAAACAGCAGATGGGCCTTGCATTTGCAACAATGTATTAGTTGTGTGGCTGTGGGCACTTAACAGCTAAAGGGGGTTAGGCAGAGAAGCTGCTGTTCTGCCTCTCTCTAGTTGAAGTTTTTTCTCAGTGTCTCACTACCTTGCAGGTATATACCATCCTCTGTTTCCACTTTTTTTTTTTCCTTTTTAAAGATTTATTTATTTATGCATACAAGCTGGGGCACAGGCCAGAGGCGTGGGGCAGCGAGAGGGTTCACCAGAGACAGAGGGGGGAGCAGAACAGGCAGATGTAGGGAAACACACTGCTGAGGGGAGCAGCAGGCGAGGCAGGAGGGTTCTGCAGCCCCATGTGGGAATCTCCCTGGCCTGATGACCAACTCGCATTGCTGCTGCTGACAGCTCCAGAATGCAGCGCTTAACCACTGCGCCACCAGGGAGGCCACCTCTGTTTCAGCTTTAAAAGACTGCATAGGCTCCAAATTCTTTTATCCTCTGCAAGAACTGTCCATGAGCCTACCGGGCCTGGGATGGTTGCACATAAAGAAATAGAGTCAAATGACTTTGGGAAAGTATGATTTTATTTTTACTTGCACACATAATCTCTTTGACTTCCTATTTTAATGGTTGCTGCACTAAAAGCAACTTTTCTGCTTTTCAGTATTTTTTTATGAATATTTTTGGTGGAGGGACGTGGTAGTAGTGGATCAGATTGCTACTGTCTCAGAAAGCAAAAGACTGAACCATGAGGAATTTCCACAAAGGAAGTTTTATTCCAGGTAGTGATGCCACGGGAGCACAGCAGAGGCAGAAAGTCTTCAAAAACCTTCTTGGGGCATCATTTGAAACAGTACCTAAAAGAAAATGTTTAAGGGGCTCCCTGTACAAGGCATCAGAAGGTGACTGCTGGTCTAGTTAAATGACAGCTGTCAATGATTTCTTCTCTGGAATGCTTCTTTGTTCTTTTACTGGGCGGTAACTATAGCTGGGTGGTGCCTGTGAGGCTCAGGTGTTGCAATTACCTACTCAACAGACCAGTGCTTGGAGGGAGGGGTCAACAGCTCTGCCTTTGACATTATAGTAGGTCACAGCAAGGTATGTGTATTTACATTTGTTGTTTGGCTCAAAATTTGAATTATTTAATGTGCCAGGTAATTTTTTTTTCAGATCCTTATAATTTTATATAAACTTTGTTATATATTTTTAAATAGGCTAGGTGTTTCAGAAAATATAGGATAGTTTTGAAATGCTTGGAAGCTCCTGGAGTCTGCTGATCAACTTGGCATTCTGCTAGATTAGTTTCGGAGAGAAAAAAAGTACAGCTCTAAAGGTTGAAGGCCCACTAAAGCAGCAGTGATGCACAATTCTGGTCAGTTTTCCAGTGTGGAAAGGATTATTGTAGCAGACTTTGATTACATCCGCAATCACAAATGTTTTTGAATAAGAACAGGACAGCAATAAAATAGCATCAGACTACAATACAAAGGATTCAGAAAGACTTCTAATGGAAGAAATATTGGGGTAGGTCCATGAGCAATGCATACAATTTGCTTAGCTAGGAAATATTGCAGATATTGGGAATACCAGGAGTAGAGTATTTTTTCCAAAGAATGCCTTTTTCCCACCTAATTTCCTACCTATGAGTTATATGTATTTTGGAAAAAAAAATAAAGTAATTGAAAAGGTATATTTCATGCTTTGTATCAATAGTTCTCAAACTTTAGCTTTTATCAGAATTACCCAAAGGATTTGCTAAATTGGGGCAGAGACCTAAGAATTTTCACTTTAAAGTTCCCATGTGATTTGATGCTTCTGATCCCACATTACATTTTGAGAAACACTGATTCAAAGTTTTATTTTTTAACTTTCCTCTAAAGGATTATAATCTTTATATTTTCAGAGTTTTTTATGCTTAATTTTGACTAAAATGTTTCTCACTATGTGAAATAATCATAAATGACAACAGTGTAATACAATACCAAGGATATATTTTGTGACAAGTCTGCCAGTAAATTAAAAGATTCCCTTTCACCTCTGTCAACTCTGAGTGCTTCTGTTACTGGAACCAAGCAGCCTTAGCAGTGGGAGCCAGCAGGAGTAGTGGTGCCTTTTACCCCGATGCTCCAAGAGCAGTTGTGGCAGTTGCTCCTGCCCAGTAACTGCCGTTTTGAATGGACCAATCAGGTGCTAGGAGCTGATGGGTAGGTCCAATCAGCTCCAGGATTGAAAAATGCTCCAATCAGACTTGTGGATGACACCCTGACCGAGAATATAAGCCAGGATCGGAGGGACCTGGGGGGAAGGGGGAAAAAGAAGAGAAAAAAAAGAGAGGACACCAGCCCCAGAGAGAGAAGGAGGCCCCTGACGAGAAGAACAGGAGAAGACGATGACACCCACCAGCCCCCAGGAGAAGAAAGACGACGCTTCCATTCTCCGAAGAGAGAAGAGAGAAGTCCGTTCCTGGCCTCCGAGGAAGAAAGAAGAAAAGAAGCGTCCAGCAGCCGCCCTCCGAGCAGGAACAGAAGCTGAAGGACTCTGCAGAGGCTGGGCCTCCGGTCCTGTCTCTGACGTCTGAAAGGAGCCCCAGAGGCCCTGGGCCTGGTGTCTCAGAGACCTGTTTGTGGGTCTCACCCAGCACCTCACAAAGAGCTGCCGTCCCCCGAAGTGTTCTGGGTGAGGTGGCGCCACTTGAGGATGCAGTGAGTTCTGTTTCCCCCATTTGTAAAATAAACCCCATGTTTATTGTTCCTGTAGCCTGAAGTCTCCTGCAATTATGCGCGCGGGTGAGAACCCACAGTGCCCTGCCCTCTCTTCAGGCGCTGGCCTTTGCTGTTTTTGGCCTTTGGCCTTTTGGGGCTTTTTGGTGGCTCTTGCCTCAGAGCCTGGGCAGTTGTGCTCCGTCTGCCCTGTTTCAGTTCGGCGACCACGAAAGGACTAGACTCCCTGTGTCCTTCCACCCCGCTTTCAGTTACGCATGGGTGATGGTCGCTCTTGGTGAGGTGCTGAGTTATACCTAAGAACAGCTCTTTGGGACACCAGGCCCAGGGCCTCTGGGGCTCCCTTCAGGCTACGTCAGAGACAGGACCGGAGGCCCAGCCTCTGCAGAGACCTCCAGCTTCTCTTTCTGCTCGGAGCGCAGCTGCTGGACGCTTCTTTTCTTCTTTCTTCCTCGGAGGCCAGGAACGGACTTCTCTCTTCTCTCTTCGGAGAATGGAAGCGTCGTCTTTCTTCTCCTGGGGGCTGGTGGGTGTCATCGTCTTCTCCTGTTCTTCTCGTCAGGGGCCTCCTTCTCTCTCTGGGGCTGGTGTCCTCTCTTTTTTTTTCTCTTCTTTTTCCCCCTTCCCCCCAGGTCCCTCCGATCCTGGTTTATATTCTCGGTCAGGGTGCCATCCACAAGTCTGATTGGAGCATTTTTCAATCCTGGAGCTGATTGGACCTACCCATCAGCTCCTAGCACCTGATTGGTCCATTCAAAACGGCAGTTACTGGGCAGGAGCAACTGCCACAACTGCTCTTGGAGCATCGGGGTAAAAGGCACCACTACTCCTGCTAGCTCCCACTAAGGCAGCTTGGTTCCAGTAACACTTTGTATTTCCTCAATCTGTAAATTATAGATAGAACTTCTTTATTTTTAAAATCTACTACTCTAGAAAACGTTCCTACCTTCTTCCAAACAAACTTTTAAAAATCAGTCGGGAAATGCTATGTGTCACCTTTTGCCTTCAAATAGAAAAATATAGGGAAACGAATTCTTTTTTAGAGAGGAAGTATCTAAGTTTTTATTGTTTGGGGAATGGGCAGGAGCGATGGATTTGTAATTGTACTGGAAATAGTCAAGGAAATAAAATTGCAGAACTAAACAGCTCCATATTTAGCAGGGTTTAGTTCTGGATTTTCTCCAGACATTTCAGGTCAAATGAGAGATAGGAGGAGGAAATTCTTTCAGGCCTCGCAGAACAGGCTTAGCACTATAGACCATAACCGAGATCTGTTATGCAACATAGGTGTTTGCAAATAACTAGATGATTTAAGGTTAATCTGGGCAATTCCTGGATACTTCCCATTTTGACAGAGAAAAATATAAAATGGAACTTCACCATGCCTGTGGGAAATGTGAATTCCTAGGTAGTGATAGTTTGTATGGTAAATTTTATTTAGTTTAATAAGCATATATTGAATACCTTATACATTCAAATGACAGCATTTCTGATATTACAAAGTTACTGCCTATGTAGTATTCTGTATTCACAAAGTATTCATTTTGGGTATTTTCTGCTTAATAATAAAACTGAAGCAACCAGGTATAAAGAATTTTTATAGACAGTGTTACTCTAAGTATGAGAGGTATTCTGGGACCCCAAACTGTCTAAGGGATGTATGATCTAAAAGAAGGTCTGTCCATCTATGCACACAAAGACAAAGAAAGCAGACCCTTGGTGTGATTTTTTAAATAGAATTGGTGTGCAAATTAAGAGGAGAGTGAAAAAGCAAGAGTGAGAGTGAGATCAAGAGGAAAGGATTTCAAGTAAGATCCATTCTGCAGAGGAGGGGGAAGGAGAGGGATCAAAACAGGGGAGGGTAGAGCACAAAGGACTATGGTGATGGTGCAGGGGTGAATTGGTGGTGGGAAATTTAGGGGAATACACCTGAGAGGAGAAAGCATACTCTGTATACAAAGGAAGAATGATGTAAAATACATATAAAAGAAAAAATTCAGAAAGAATAGATTCCAGCAAAACTGAAACGTACTCATCTTCTGGTAGACAAATGCCCAAACAAGTTGAATTGAAAGCAGGGTGGCTGAGGCCCAAAAACTTACCACAAGTCCAAGGCACCTTCTGTCAAGGAACCACAAGAAAGGGTCTAGGCAGGTCCTAAAGAGCTAGATTAGGAGAGACCCAAATTTCAAAATGTACCACATAATCTACCATGAGGTCATGCTAATGGGTGCCACTGTCTGTGCCAAAACTCTAAAGTCCTAGGGGCAGCTTTTCCACATCTCTTACACACATCTCTTCTCCAAGTGTCTCTCCCCTTCATTCCACCTCCATTTATACATCCACACTGCTCTTTTCCAAAGCCCCCAATTCAGCGAGTCTGGTTAATGATCTGCAGGGATGGAGTCCAATGACACCCATTCACTGTGCTGTGATTTTCCTCCCCCTTTCGCCCAGAAGCATCTGTAACATTACCACTGTTACCAAGAGCAGACTTGCTATAACAATGGACCAAGAACTTTAGGAATAAATTGTTGGCTATCCAAATTTATCAGCCCAAATAAATCGACATAATTCTAGATGATGGGATATTTAAAATTTAAATTATTCATACAAGTGAAGAGTATCAGTAGTATAGGCAGACAATGTACCAGACCTTGGAGAGAAATAAAGAATATAGGGCATGTCCCCAGACTTTGTGGATTACGAATTAGCAGGAATACACTCATCAGAAACAAACTATGTATGAACACAGGAGTGACAGCATGAAGTATGACACCACAGAAAAATACAGTTGTATCAAATTGGCTTATTTGCTGTTCAGCTATTCACCTTCAAGAACAGCACTTGGTACTCTTTAACAAAGAACTACGTATTAAAAAATTATTAAATCTTATTAAAAAATGACTTGTAGGCCACTTTAATGTATAAAGGAAGAGGAGACAAGTCTCGATCTCTAAAGAAACTCCTATGACAGTATGGAAAGAGAAAACAGGGAAAAGGCTAACAGTTGTTTAATGATTTTAACTAGTTTTCTAATAACTATTTTGTTAATGGTTAAGCAAAATATTTCTATGTGCTAAAATTTCTGCGTGCAACAGCAAAAAGCTAATCCTGCAAGATTGTTAAAGGATTCCATCGCAGACAAGCCCTCAGATCAGGCACAGAGCCAAAGAATCCAAAGGGCAAATGAATAGGATTTTGCACAGTAAGGAGCTAAATATCCAATGGACATGTGCTCATATATGCAACCCAAGTAAGTTGTTGAATTGAGTGACAGACCACTAGCAGCAATTGTGTGGTTTTTAAGTTCTTGATTTCAGCTTTGATCTTTTACTTACTTGTTCATCTTTGGAACGAAATTAAACTTTTTTTTTACACACAGTGAACTTCGGTGGGAAATAGTAACCTGGGAATCACGGATGTTTTAACCAATCCTAATTTACCTTAGGTGACCTTTAAGAATAGAGAGCCTCTAATTACCAACACATCTGAAAATCAAGACAGAATTCAAGCAACGGGACACAATGAAAGTTAGTAAATAACAAAGTTGAGGACTGGAACAAAATTAGAGTGCTAATGAAAAGTCACACTGCCATTTGTGCACACCAATCTCACTCTTTAAAGTGTGAATAGTTTAATTATCAAGTTCACAAGGGCATTTTCCCAGCTCTTTAAAGCCTATGTGGACTTTTCCTCTGCTCAACTTTATCCAAAAGGGTAAAACCTTTCCCTCTGGTTTTGGGCTATGGGCTATTTAAACAAACCAAGAGAAACTTGATTGGTACAACACCTTCACCGGCCTTAGTACTCATTTTTTTTGAACGAATAGCACATGTTCGTGGGTGGAAAGAAAAAGCTCAGGTCCGGAGCCAGGTCGAGAACACAAGTCTCGGGTAGCCATGCAGGTGGTTAAGAAACCCACACCATGCAGGGAATGGGGGGAGCCCAGAGGCTCAAGAGTTAACCACAGGCGATGGGGACACTTCTAACGTAGCACAATCTTGAGGAAAAACCCATGGATTTTCAGATTAACCGGTGAGCATGCTCCACAAAAGCCACTGCAGGGCTATCTTGCTAAGAAGCACCCTCGAAGATGACTGACTTGGAGACGCTCTTACTACGAGCCGAGCTGAGAACCCCACCGAAGGACCTTCACCCCCACACTCTATTCAGCCACTAGAGACAGCATCATCGCTACTCAGCTGGGGAGGGGGAGGGGACGCTGAGGCCCTGCTCTCGCGGGATCTTACTCAGTCGCCGCAGTCCCTAAGACCCTGGCAAGACCTCGCGTTGTTTGGGTCTGGGGGCGGAGCGATCGCAGAGGTGGGCGGGGCCGGATGGGGGCGTCCCCAGGCCTTGTTGACTTCGGCGTCCTAGCTAAACTGCCCTCGCGCACGCGGCTCTGTGCGCATGCGCAGGTCCCTGCCGACGCTAAAGGCCGCAAGGTCTGGGCTTCCCCAGCCTTGGGTCCCGGCTCCGCCCCTCCCCCCGGCGGCGGCGGCGGCGGTGGGGGAGGCCGTGTTGTTGTGGCGGTGGCGGTGGCGGCGGCCGGCTGCCGCGGAGCCCTCCGAGTCCTAGCGCCTAACCCTGCGCGCCGCTGCGGCTGGCCGGACCGACCGCCTCGCCACAGGTAACGCAGCCGTCCGGGGGTTCTGGGTCGCGTGGGTCGGCGTGTTCGGCGTGCGGGAGTTGGGCCGGCGGTGGGGTGCGCTTTGGGGCTGGGCTGCCGGGGTAGGGGTCTCGAGGGAGACCTAGAGGTCTGGGGCTTGGGAGTCGTGGGAGGGGTGGTCGAAGGAGCCTGGGGGCTCGAAAGGGGCGGGATGTCGGGGACCGGGATCCTTGCGGACGTGTGAGTAGAGGGGCTGGGGGTTGAGAGGGGCTGAGGGTTCGACGGTCCCGCCACTCTGGTCCTGGTAGGGGAACCATGCGGACTTCCCCACTGTGCTGTCCTCAGACTTCCGCGGGCTCCATCGGGCCTTTTCAGCTCTACCCCGTGACTTTCTGTTGTTGTTTTGATTTTGAAGGAAGAGAATTCAATCTACGTAGCTTCAGGGAAATCTTGGGGGCTGGGACCGGGACTGGGAAGGGATTTAAGAGGCTAGAGCAAGCGCTAACATATTCTTACTTTCTGGTTTTTGTTTGTGTGCCACTATTTAAATGTGGTGCCTGTCGTTAGGGTATTTCAAACCTCAGTGTATAGAGTAGAACCAGAGGGATTAATTTTGTAAATCCAAGATTCTTTTTTAAACTTCTCTTGGCTATGCGCTTTATAAACAACTGAAAAAATCAAAATTGCTTTTTAAATCTCTAACTGCAAGAATTTGGATATGGAAAAGAAAGTATAGTTTTACCAATAGTTATTTTCGCTAGTTTTTTTTTTTTTAATTTACAAAAATACTACGTGCTCTTTAAGAAAAAAATTTAGCAGCCAAGCATTGAAGACGTCAGCTTTGCCTCCCGCCCCACACCCTCCCCCCTTTTTCCTCTTAGTACCTAGGGTTGGTAGCCAGACTTCAAGTGTGGTGTTTTTAACCTTTCAGATTTTCTGCTCGTACAGTAAGTATGCCTCAAACAAAATCGGCATCACTATAGTGTATAGTTTTTGTTAGCCACTAGTAGATTTTATTACAGACCTTATTCTTTTTAAAAGCTAAATGGTTGTGTTTTTTCCCCTGAACAATGCCTCCAGTTTTTCTATGTATTTTCTTAGCTTTTAAGTAACTTTAACAAACCATTATTTTTAAAACTGTGTGGTCAAACTTTCAGACCTCTGTCCCCAGGTTGGAATACTTGCATATTATGCAAGTTGAGTAATACATTTCCACAGAGGTTAATGGTAGTTTACAGGAGGCTTGATGGACTCTAATATAAACAGGCTACTAAAATAGATTACTTTTTCAGTGTTTTTAAAAAGTAAATTCAGATTCCACACGGTTAGTTGAAAACATTTCCTGTCTGAAGTGTGAAGAAGAGGTAGAATGCTGTGACTTTCTGTTGTTGTGATTTTGAAGGAAGAGAATTCAATTTAGGTAGCTTGGGGGCTGAAAGGTAGAATGCCAGTGACCCTGAAGTTTGTATTTCAGAGAAGAGGGGAAAGCACAAAATCTCACTCGAGATTAAATATTTTGATAGTAAACCACAGGAGTAAGTGGTAAGTGGAACAGTGGTTAGTGTTACTGTTAAGTAAGACAAAGCTGGAACATCCCTATTTTTATATTTCTGTGCACAGAAGAGCTGGAGGCTTTGTTGATTTAATCACTGACCTCTTTATTGAAAATGTACTGTATGCTCATCTTGAGTGCTAGCTTTCAGGAAAAACAATTGAGTAAAACTGTTACAGGGAGGCCCTGATATAAATGGGGTGCCTGTCTGGGTTCTCACCCATGGGCTTAAAAGGGACTTATAAGACTCAACTGCAGACACACACAGTAAGATTAATAAAAGGGGGTTTATTTACAAAAAGGGAAGGGAAAAAGATAAAGAATAAATTGGTGAATGCGTCCTACCAGTTCTGCTGAGCTGAAATCTTATGGTGCACTCGAAAACCTGGCGATCCACAACCACGAGAAGTCGCCCCCCTCCAAGCTCACAGGTCTGTTTTTTAAATCCCAAAACCATTGCTTAACTTCACCCTCGGTCCTCAGCATCCTTCTTTGGGTGATGATGGCATTCTGGGATTCGTAGTCCGAGGTGTCTTGGTAAGCTCTGGCTTGAGGTGGGGGTGGGGTCCTGGGACACTCCCCTTTCCCTAAGACCACCCTCTTACAAGACTATCACAAAACCAGTGTGGTTTTTCTGAACATATATAGCCTGAAATCTTAGACTAACTTGTGTACATTGTATTACTTAGGGGGCTATGCTTATTAAAAACAAACAAACAAAAAACTCCCATAGTTTTTGTTGATAATAATTTTAGTTATCACTGTTGATGATAATATACTCTTACATATTTTTCATAACAGCATGGGGCATTTTCGCTGTTCAGTAGATTTGCACACAGGCTCTGAGTGATTAAACTGCTGTAATCCATTCCACTGTAGTGGTGGTGACTGCATTAGATTATGGCATGTGTAACTTTTTTCTCCTCTGCAATGGTGCCTCCTATTAGTGAAAATTAACTCAAAATTGTTGACCTAAAGTTTCCTCCTCTCTATTGCCTTGGAAATGTTTCTAACAAAAGTAGAGACTTGAATGTAATCATATGCCTTGAAAAATAAACCAAAGGATATTGTGTAAAACACCAATGTTATCTTTTTGGATGAACTGTTTCTGTGGCATATTATTAAAATAATTATTTGTGCTGATGCTGTTAACCAAAAACATGGGGAATTGTGTTAATGTAGTAACTCTGCTTACTGCCATGATGCATTTGTATATCAGAGTGAGATTGTAGCTCTTATTGGCACTTTTATTCCTTACAAACTTGGATGGATAACCTTATTTCATTTACCATATTTAAGAATTCATTTTACTATTTGTAAACTATAATGGAAAGAATGTAGAGGGTCCTAAAAAGATTAAAATTTGTTTAATTTTCGTTACTTTATAGCCTTAAGATGCCTCATGACAGACAATAGAGTATGTGTCAATATTATGGAGTTGTTAATCTGTTTCTTTTTTCCTGCAGATGTGGGGACTCAGGAGTTTAAAGAAATATGGCAGATTCTGAAGTTAAAGTTTGATCAGTTGTAATATAGGTTTAAAAGAAACCCACATGTAGGAAAATGTTTGAACTTTTATTCTTGCCAATTAAGAATGTTAGTTGTATTCACATTTAATTGGGAGGTATAGCTACTGTCACTTATTTCTTGCACAAGTTATATTGGATTTCACTGGGTTTTTAATTGTAGGACACAGAACTCTTTCTGGTGTTCAAAAGTGGTTAGAATATGGTAACTACTGATGTTCAGCTCTTAGAGATGAGAAATCCAATGCTGTGTGTATGTAGTTTCTGAAATTATTAAATAGTAAAAGATCTTTTCGCTAATAGAAAGCAGTAGAAAGTTACTTTTCGAATTTAGGCTGAAAATCCTTTTGGCTTTATATATTCCCAAGTAGCTAGAAATCAATTATTTCAGTCCTGTGAAAGATAGTAAAAGAAGCTTCAGGTGTGAACTAGATTTAAAAATTTTTTACCTTATTACCTCTCAGTTACTATTTACCAAAGGTCCCACCTCCAAAATTGGAGATTAGCTTCATTTTGTGAGGGACACAAACATTCAGCACATAACAATCCCACCCTTTAAAAAAAAAATGGATATAATTAACATATACTATTTTTAGTTGGGGGTTTAAAAATAATTTGCATTAAAGTGATTGTGAAATTGCATGGAGAATCTTTTTCCCTGATATTTAGATTTCTATGAAGAAACTAGTTAAGATGAAAGAGAAATCAAAATAAAGTGAAAATCTGAGAATCAGCCTTTAAAGTGGATAAAGGGAGAGGGGGTTTGATTGGTGAGTAGTCTGTAGGATCAAAAATGTGAAATGAATGGATGTCAAGGAAGATGAAAACATCAAAATTATAGTTATTTGAACTATGAAATACTGAAAGGATAACTGTCCTTTTGGGACTTGAGTTGGAATAATTCATACTTTTCAGTAACTCTTAGGCCATTATAAACCTATAGTAATCAAATTATCATGTTAATTTAGTTTGTAATATAGTTACAATGAGCATCTGAAGATTTGTGGAATATGAAGTGCAATGAAGTCCCTGTCATCTGTGTGATTTCTACAAAGCAGCACTTCAAACTTGTCCCTCCTTGTGGCCTTTGTTCATTTTTTCATCTCACTGCTTACCTGTTAGGTAATCTCAGCTTCCTTTATAGAGGTGTAGTTTTTCCTTCTGGGTCTCACGCAGACCCATGGCTTCCACTCTTCATTTTCTCCTCTTTGCTAAGTTCTCAGCTATGCCTTACCAGCCTCATTTTCTTAAACTTCATACTTGCCTTTTGTTATTCTTGATAAACTCTCTAAGTTGCTGCTGTTTTGATATCTTGAAAAAACATTTCAGAATTAAGTTTCTACTTTTACTTTGCAAATTTAATTTTCCCCTTATTTCGTTTCTTACATTAATGACTGACATTTTTTTTTGGTTATCTAGGGTCAAAACTAGATTCTTTTATCAGAAATTTTTATTGCTTTTCCTGATTCTCTTACTTCCATTTTTCCAGCAACCTTGCATTTTTATTTATTTATTTATTTATTTATTTATTTTTTAAGATTTATTTATTTATGCATACAAGCTGGGGTATAGGCCAGAGGTGTGGGGCAGCGAGAGAGTTCACCAGAGATAGAGTGGGGAGCAGAACAGGCAGATCGATGGAAGTACACTGCTAAGGGGAGCAGCGGGCGAGGCAGGAGAGGTCTGCCGCACCATGTGGGAATCTCCCCAGCCGGGCATCGAACTCGTGTTGCCGCCGACAGCTCCACAGCGCAGCGCTTAACCGCTGCGCCACCAGGGAGGCCCAACCTTGCATTTTTAATCCTTTGCCTCAACTGCCATAATCAGGAGACATTCTTAGTCTATAGTTTTTACCATTCATAATGCATACTGCCATCAAATTCATTGTCCTCAATATAGCCCATAGTTTTCAATGCCATATGACAGAAACGAAAAACAAATTCAGAACACTTACTGTTTCTTATGTCGTTGGCTGTGTGAATGCTTTCTTCTTACTTGGTCTTCATTGTATAGGCTTATAGAGGTAAATATTATCTCATACTTTACATGAACCTGAAGGAGTGCTATAAGGTAGAACTGGAGTTTGATCACAAGCATATCTTCCAAGTTTGTCTTCTTGATTACTGTGCTTCTACTGAGTGGTTTCTGATCAGCTCAAATAAAATCCTTGATCAGTGTTGGCATTCAAAACTGCATTATTTGGCTCCACTGCTCCTATTAAATTAGTTCTTTCTTTATTCAGACAAGTTTTACTTTACTATTTTGGTTTCTAATGCAGTTTCACTTAGAATTTTCTTCTTTTCCTATCTCTGCCTTTTGAAGTCTTCCATGTAAAGACTGCTATCTCATAAACCATGTTTTTATAGAGCCCTCCTTCCTTTTTGTGTGATGATAATGTCTCCATGATTCCTATAGCTGTTTAACTTCATTACGATATATTCTACGCAGAATTTGTTTTTTAAGTACTCCAACAGCTATAGTTTAAATACTCAACATATTATAAAGTGCTTGAAAGTAGAAACTGTCTTATTGGATCTCCCATTGGATGCTTAGAAAGTAGTATTAATGAATATGAAAATGATAAGTGGTTAAATGCCTCTTTAATGGCACTAATTAGTATCTGATTTTAGTCTAGATGGCACAGTAGATTATTGGAGTTTTCAATTGTGTCTTTATATATAGCAAAACTAGATTTTCTTGTAGGCTTTCAAATGCATACCTTTATTTTCACATTAATTAGGTAATTATAAGCTTGTAAATTTAAAAAATAAGCTTTTTCTTTTATGCCTATACCTGTGAATTGATAATTGTATATTGAAATTCTTAAAATTAAGTTTTTGACATTTGCATTCTTTCCCAAGCTGTTGAATTATTCACATTCTCAAATGAACTATAATATTGTCATAAGCCCTCTGACCTCACAGTATTTTCTGTGCTTATATTAATATGAAAGAATAAAACTATACCTATCCTTTCTTGGTGATTTTCAAGAAGTTCTAATTATATGATCAGCAGAAAGGCCTTCATGTAGATTATCCATAGCTCTTTGCTTTCCTAAAGATAGTTCATGTGGAATTTCAGACTCTAAAAAGGTTGGTGATTACTTTGCAGAGGTTTCAGTTGTATATTTCTCTTAATCTCCCTGTGCAGCCTATACTTCATATACTTTAGTAGTTTAAATAACTAGCTCTTGCTTTATTATTTTTTTTAAAGATTTATTTATTTATGCATACAAGCTGGGGTATAGGCCAGAGGCCCACGTGGGGCGGCAAGAGGGTTCACCAGAGACAGAGTGGGGAGCACAACAGGCAGACCGATGGAAACACACTGCTGAGGGGAGCAGCGGGCAAGGCAGGAGAGGTCTGCCGCGCCATGTGGGAATCTCACTGGCCGGGCATCGAACTCGCATCAGCATCACCGCTGCCGACAGCTCCACAGCGCAGCGCTCAACCACTGCGCCACCAGGGAGGCCCTAGCTCTTGCTTTATTAAGTGAAAACATAACCCTTGCTGTTAGGAGAGAATGTAGGTTATTTTTGTGGTGATGATGGGGAAGGAGACATTTGGAGTTTCTTTTTGGAATGCTAAATGCGTGATTATGAAAGGTGTGAGATTGATTCTAAAACTGTTACAGGGCAACCCCGATATACAGTGGGGTGCCTGACTGTGGGTTCTCACCCATGCACTTAAAAAGGACTTATAATAAGAACAATTGCTGGCACTCACAAAAAGGTTAATAAAAGGGTTTATTTACAAAAGGAAGGGAAATAAAAAAATGAATAACTCGGGGACAAAAGAGAAAGTGAGGGAGAGAGATAAATCTCCAAATATGTCCTACCAGATCCGAAGAGCTGAAAACCCCAGTGGCACGCTGTAGCCCGGTGAGAAGCAAGAGCCCCCCAAGGTCAGAAGCCCTCGTTATATAGCCAACATGTCTGCTTAACTCCACCCCTCAGTTTCCAGTAATCCTCTCTTCTGGATGATGATGGAATTCTGGGATTCGTAGCCCTAGGAGTCTTGGATCTCTCTGGCTTGAGGTGGGGGTCCATAAACCTTCCTGTGGAGTTTGTTGCAGACGTCCTTCCCCCCCCCCCAACAAAACCAATTTGTCACTTTAGAGGCTCTGATTTTAATCTTTAAAATAAAGCTTTAAGTTTTATTTCAGTTTAAGTTTTTAAGTTTGAGTATTTAAGTTTTAAGTTTAAAATAATTCATTGATATTAAAAATAGATCATATTGTTATGTAGATAAAATGTTAAGTGATACAAACAGTGTTATAAACTGAAAATGTCTCCTCAGCCTCCCACTTTTGAGGAAAGTGGCAATGGCATAAAAGAAACTGGGATGACATCTCTTAGGTAACAGAAAAAAGTTATATACAAATAAATGTGACTAACTTTTTGCCTTATATAGATGAAATATACTGTAGTTATTCACTTCCTATCTGCAGAGAAAGAACTTAATTCTTTTCAAAAAACTCATATAGCCTGAAAGTTCCTGTTATATATGTATATATGTATATTATAACTTAATCATATTTCCTACTGAGATGCGTTTAGATTGTTTCTGATTTTTTTTTGCTGTTTGTACTATTATATCTATTGAGGCAGTACTTGGAAGGACAAGAAATAAAATGTAAATTTTTCACTGTAGGAGAAAATAAAGTTTGAAAGCTGAAATGGTTGTTTCTTGCTGGGAAATGAAATAGGTTCCTTTTCTGGGTCTGATGATTAATGGGTTAAATGAATGGAGAGAAGAGTAGAATCCGGAGGATGCGTGCTAGAATTCATAGTTGGCAAGTGAATTGGAAGAGTGGGAATGACAGTGGTAGTTGCTTCTATAGCCAATTGTCTCTTCCTGGTGAGCATCAACCCTTAATATTCAGTGTTTGGAAATGATATTTGATATCTGGAAACTGGTCTCTGGGACTGTGGCCTACAGTAATATATTTAATGTTGGAAATCTATTTAGAGCATAAACTAAGATCCCCTGTGTATTATCTAGAAGAAAATACCATGGCCTCCAATTCAGTGTGCTTTATGTGACCATTTTTTAAATTGTAGTATTGTTTGTTCAAAGATTTAAACTCCTGAAATTAATGAAGTTAAACAAATTTGTCCTTCAGTGAAACTCCCCTATTCTCATCTGTTCCTTGTGAATTTCTTGAAGAATGATTTTTAACAGTTTGATGTGAATCAGACTTTTATGTAGAAACATATATTCCTTCATCTTAATGTCAGAAACTTACCAATAAAAAGTAAATGGTAAGAGAAAGGTAAAAGAATTGCATGGAATAACATGAATATGGTAATGAGGGGATACAAGGTAGGGTGCTATTAATGCACAGTATTGTGTAAAATGTAACAGTTACTTAATTAAGGTTCTGAACTTGGTGTATCCCATCACTCCTAACAAGTCACTTACGGTTTCCCAAACTTTTTTTTTGAAGTAGTAGCATATAATTTGCTGAATAGTGGTGTGTTTTCTTTGTCATTTTATAGTTGTTTTTTGTGCTAAATACAGGATTTGACAGCATTTTTTGATAGGTCTCAAAAATTGTTTGCTAGATATGCCATTTCTTTCTATGGTTTTACTTTATATGTTGCTTAGGTCCATATGGTTTAGGTTTTTTTAGACAGTGCTTCAGTTTTACTGGCTAATTCTCTACATCTATGATTCTCTTTTGGTCATTTATATTTAATTTACTAGTCATTGTGAAAAAATTAACTAAAAGGTCATTGGTTTTTGCTGCCCCCCCTCCCCTATGACCACAGTAGAAAGAAAGGGAAATAGGGATAAAGAAGAAACATTATCAGTAATGTTTTTACTCGGGATTGGTATATTCTCTAACTTCTCTCTTGATATGAACATCAGCTGGAAAAGCCCAGCTTTATAAATCTTGTTAGGGTAGTGAATTTGGTAATGGAAGCATGGGAAATGTGAGTGCTTGAGTTTTCTCTAGTTGGGATACTTTGCTAAGCAACCAACACTGTGGCAGGTCTTTGACTTTAGCATGCCAGGTGCCTTTGCACATCTGCAGCCAAGTGCTGGGGGGGTTTGACTTGGTGACTGGAGCCACAGATGTGGGTGGATGGATCAGACAGTTCACTTCTCTCAGCTCCCCTAGATTAATAGTTCAGAGCTTTTATTTTGACTCCATATCATTGTAAGCCATCTTTAAAACACTGGACCTTAAATTTATAAGGAAGAAATCTTTTGAAAGGTTATAGCTCAAAAGACAAATCTTTGTGTTACAGTGTTTAGAAGGTTGGCTTATTTTATCCTTAAGATTCCTAAGAATCCTGATGTTCATTTCTCTAAAGTCTCTAATATGTTTCATTTTAGTCTCTTGATGACTAGAGTGGATTTTGAAATTCTTGGTCCCCTTGTTAATCAAATATAAGAGCAAACTTTGGAAAACATAAGGAAGGTCCCCACTACAGTTTTATTTTCCAGAAAAAGCCGGCAGTGTCAATTGTGAAATAACATAAATTGTAAATTCTATTCTGAAGGAATTATTTTATGTGCTTCTGGACTGTTTTAATGGACTTGGTTTTTTTCCCCTGCAAATAGAGTGGTTTGAACATTTGTTCTTTTTTGAGCCAGAGAAATTAGAAATGATAAAAGAAAGATTTTAACTTTTCTACAGTGATTTGATATATATCTGTGTACTGTAATCATTCATTGGCTTGAAGGAAAGTGCAAGACATCACCATGGACTTGAGTCAAGGATCTCATCGTTTATGGTAAAGAAAGCTTTATATAAACTTTCTCTTTTAAGAATGTGTTCAATTAACACTATTTAAATCACTGGTTTTTATTGTACCTAGATAACAGTAAGATGAATTGTCAAAATAAATATAAATTATATATGTATGCATGGGTACACATACATCTACAGGTGCATATATTTATGGGCATCTGCTGTACATATCTCTAGGAGGCACTGTTCACAATTGATTTGCTCTGTTGCTTCAGGAAAACTCACTGTTTTATTGTGAATGGTGCTTCCTGGAATTCTGTTAGAGAATGCTCATGTGTGGTGCTCTGACATATTCACATAGCTTTGATTATTTAATCTTCACAGCGTTCTTGTCAAAGAGGCAGGTGAATGTTTTATTTTATGGATGTGTGAAGAGACTGAAAGTTACCTTTTTTCTGAATCTGTACTCCTTTAGGTAAAAGGATCTCCAGTGTTTAAGGACACAGATTTGATGTGAAATAGGTACATATTTCAACTCCATTTCTGCCTCCTAATAGTTGCGTAGGCTTAAGCAAGTTTTTTAATCCCTTTTCTTTTTTGCCCTTTTCTTTGAGAACAGGAAAGGCTAATTTATTTCTGAGAGTGAATTGGACCTGGGGGCCACCTCTGGGGCTCTCTGGGCTCAGTGAGGAAAGAAATCAATGTTGAAGACCAGTGCTAGGCAGTGAAGCAAGAGAATTATTGACAGATAAGAGGAAGGACAGGAAAGCTTTCTGAACAGAGAGGAGTCCTGAGTGGGTAGCCACTGAGGGGGCAAGAAGTAGGTGTTTATGTGGGCAAGGAGTGGGAGTTTGGCCATTGGGTGTCTTGGTGTTGTATCTCTTGCTGATTGTTTGGGGCCTGTGGATTCCCCTAGGTTACAGAGTCCTACTGAGTTTTCCCTGGAACAAACTTCAGTCTGTTGTATTGTGTTGGTGTTCTGAACATCCCATATTTGATTGGGTTTCGGGGGCACCTTGAATCCAACCGATTGTTTCTCAGTCAGATTGATAAATGGACTTAGGGCACCTGGGCTCCGGCATCCTCCTGGTTCTCGCCGATTATTCCTTATTCATACTGATAAATGGTCTTGGGACACCTGGGCTTGGGGCACCCTGTTCCTGACTACCTGTACCCATTTACTAACTTCCTCATTCAAGAGGTGCAGTGGACAAGGTGGGACAGGTCATGTGCTGTTTTCTCATTAAAAAATAATACCATCACACCGTATTTTATTAAAGTTAAATGAATTAATGGCAGTTAAAACATGCCACAGTTGTGTGTGCAGTGAGGGTTCAAGTAATGATACAGTGATAATAAAGACAATATTATTTTGTGAGTCATAAACTGCTTTTCAAAGATTTATGAGATCAACTAAAGCTTGGCAGAGAGTGAGGGTTCTAACATACATTGGTCAGTCATATCCATTTAATTAGAGACTAATGTTGGGACCAGGCTCACCATCAGTATTGTAGGAGTGGAGCCAGGAGATTAAAAAAAGACCTAGGAAGAGCAAGGAGAGAGATTGCTGTACAGTCAAGGACAGGATGTGGTGTTACTTAGACCCAGCATAGTTGCATGTGAAATACAGCAGAACACTTGAAATATGTGGTCACACAGTAAGAGATGAGATATTATTGCAATGGACGAGAAAGACGAAATTTGTATTGTAGAGTATTCATATAATGCCATTTGACTCCTGAGGGGCATTATCACAAATACTCTGATTTGGAGTCACCAAGAAATGGTCAAATTCTGCTAAAATAGTGTAGAACTCTTACACTGTATAGAAAGACTTTGTTTTTAATCTTTGAAATCTAAAGACATATTAGTGACATTAACTCATTTTAATCCAGCGGTGCAAGATAAAAAGCATTTTACTAAATTTGATAAATAAACTATGTATATTAGTTCATTTTAGTTCTAAAACTGGTGAATTGATAGTAAGGTTAATGGCAAATGATGAGGTTAATGTCATTGTGAAGGTAATTTCAGGAATTGTGACTTACTTTAATAAATATGTTTGATTCTGGACCTTTTTGTCATTGTTAGCCCAAAGCTATTTATGAAGTACGTACATGTCTGCTTGTTTCCTTTGACATCATTTAGTGCTTTCTATTACGTAAACCATTATTAAAATGAAATCCTGCTTCTAAATATCTTAATATTCTTTTGACTAGTATGTTTTCTCATTTAGTTTTAGTGATAGACGAAAAGCATTTACTGGCAGGCAGTCTTTTGAAAAGAATGCTCACTCTTCAGGTCCACTGGAGTCATGCTACATTAAAATTTGGACCATTTGGAATTTGCTGCAAATATCCTGTTGATTACAGTTAAGAAAAAGTGTGATTATTATATGTAAAGTTTTCTCATACTGAACTGACCTTTTGCAAGCACATACATTGACTCTTTATAGATTTCCGCTATTATAAAGTAAGGTCAGTAATAAAGCAGGACTTAGCCCTAAGCAGTTTTAGGCTTGAATTTATGTTTAGACACTTTCTCCCAATCATATAATATGTTAGAAATTCTGAATATTTTTGTGATACTGTATTCAAGGGCTAGGACTTAGCACTTTTTTTTTTAACAACAAGATGATTACAAGGTATAATAATAACCCAACCAAGGTTGATGGTTTTATTATTTGCAATATTTCCAGTTAGTATTTCAAGTTGAGTGTTAGGGCCTTCATAAAGTTCTTATATAGCTAGTGAGTCTATTGTATAGTTATTCTTTTAGTTAAAAAACTCTGCATAGCTAAAGGACTTTAGATTGTCTTAAGAATGTGACATGCATTATTTATAAAAGGAAATGAGTTTCAAGTTCTTTCAGGGACTGTGAGCTATCTTTGAAATTGATTATCCTTGTAATTTGTCATCTTTTTATTTTCCTGTATCTTGGGTGAGAAATACGAAGATAGGCTCACGTGTACACATTTAGATTTGTTTGATTCCCTCTGCAGCAACGTTCTGCAGGAGAGGGCAAATAAAGTTTGGGCAGTATATTAGGCAAATCATGCTTGATTGTGGCACTTGTAAATATCACGGTATTTGGCAGAGGGGAATTAAAGGTTGCTGCTCAGCTGATCTTAGGATAGGAGGACTGCACTGGATTATTTGGAAGGGTCTAGTGCAGTTATAAGGTTCCTTAAAAGTGGCAGCAGGAGGCACAGTGATGACTTAGCTCAATGTTGCTGGTTTTGAAGATGGAGGAAAGGGTTATGAGACAAAGAAAACAGACACTAGTTACTTGAAAATGAAAGAAAATAAGCCCCCCAGAGCCTCTAGAAAGGAATGCACCCCTGCCTGCACCTTGATCTTAATGCAATGAGATTATGTCAGGTTTCCTATCTCCAGAACTCTAATATAATAAGCTTGTGTGGTTTTATTTATTACAGCAATGATAGAAGACTAATAAAGATTATATATTGGTACTCTTTGATTTCCTTAGGGAAAAAAATTGCTAAGAATACGCTTTCCCCCAGCAAAATATATTTTTTTAAAGATTTATTTATGCATACAAGCTGGGGCATAGGCCAGGGGCGTGGGGCTGCGAGAGGGTTCACCAGAGACAGAGTGGGGAGCAAAACAGGCAGATAGACCGAAACACACTGCTGAGGGGAGCAGTGGGCTAGGCAGGAGAGGTCTGCTGTGCCATGTGGGAATCTTCCCAGCTGGGAATCTCCCTTGGCTGGGCATTGAACTTGCTCTGCAGCTTCTGACAGCTCCACAGTGCTGTGCTTAACCCATTGAGCCACCACGGAGGACCGCCCCAGCAAAATATAAACATGATATTTACAAAATGGATAAAGCTATACAGCTACTGATAATTGTGTTTGAGTGAGGATGAGCTTGAGTCTTGTCAGGTAGGATTTTCTCATTTTTGTATCACCCTGGAGGCACCTCTGTGGAGTTTTTCCTTTCTTTAATGGTGAAAGTGGTATACTATGCAAGCACAGGGTTCCATGAAGTTGGCAAAACCATAGGTTTGAAGACCATCTTGAAGTTAGTTCCAGTAATCTAATTAAAATTAAAATGGAAACAGGGATTTTCACTAAGAGGAATGGGATTATTGATAGGTGAGGAGCTGTGTATATTAAGTTTGATGTACTGGTGAAAATCTCCTTTCTTGTGAAATTAGAAACTTATTAAATGCACCAGAAAATTTATTTGAAGGAGGATGATGATTTTTAATAAGCAGAGCAGGAAAAAGGAAAACAACATATCTAACCTCAAGTTCCCAAATGTAGTATGTTAGGAGAAGGTAGGAACAAAATTAACAACTATTTGTAATTTTTTTTCTTGCAGACTTCTGGGGTTGTTGTGAATTTGCTACATGGAGTCTTTCCAGTTTAGGGGAAAATGTCTTACACTTGAAGTTGCACTTGTATTTTACTCTCGGTAGGAAAGACAGACTATTCCTGTGCATTTACTGTAAGTACACAAAAGTGAATTTCCATCTTAACACACCAGCTGTAAAAAGGTTAAAAAATTACAGCAGGGTAGTTGTATAAGACTGACTAAAAATTGCTGTTTTTGAAAGAATTTTTGTTCTTCCAAAACATTTATACCTCCTGTCCCAGGACACAGTGAAAGAAACTTTGAATAGAAAAATAAAGCTGTCTCTGGCAGTTGTCACTCCTTTTTCTTTGGTGTTCCATATATTGCCTTTTTAGTATGATAGCAAAAATATGTGTGAATGACTTAATGTTATATACTGTTGCTTCCAATCTTTTTTTCTCTTGCTAAAATGGAGGATATTAACAGATTTGTTGAATTCTTTAGTGCCTGTTTTTAGTTTTCATTCTGTGTTCTTATAACTCAGCTACTGCCTTTTTCCAACAAAATTTTTTTTTTTAAGATTTTATTTTATTTACACATACAAGCTGGGGTACAAGCCAGAGGCGTGGGGCGGCGAGAGGGTTCACCAGAGACAGAATGGGGAGCAGAACAGGCAAATCAGAAGTACACTGCTGAGGGCAGCAGCGGGCGAGGCAGGAGAGGTCTGCCGCACCATGTGGGATTCTCCCTGGCCGGGCATCGAACTCGCATCGCCGCTGCCGACAGCTCCACAGCGCAGCGCTCAACCGCTGCGCCACCGGGGAGGCCCAACAAATGTTTTTTGATAGTCATCCTCTTTCAATTTGATGTGCCACTGTAAGAAAAAGTAATGTATTATTGCTTGTCTCTGGCATTTGTTACAAGAATTTGGCTCTGCTTTTTTCCTTGCCTCTTTGTGTATTTCTGTTTTTAGCCTGGCTCCATTCTTAGATGAAATTCAGTGAGTTCTGAAGTGTTTTTATTTTGCCCTTTGCAGGTGTGCTAATAATCATTGAAGTCTATAGAGGGGAAACAAGGGCAGCAGGAAAAGCATGTGCTACAGTTAATAAGCTCATATTTTTATGCTCCGTCCCAGTAAGTGAGCCCACTATGGTATGTTCCTGTCTAAATAGTTTGATTTTATGATGGATTTCCTAATAAAAACATAAGATGGCACAATTGGCAGCCGGTGCCCTCATACTCTTCTTCATCATTGTTGGCTGTCTGGCTTTATGGGCAGTTATCAGCACAGAAAAGCTGGTGACAAATGTTTTAGGATTTCACTGAGAATCTAATAGAAAACATACCCTAAAACTTAGAAGTTTAAAAAGGAAAAGGAAGTGTTTGTGGGATACAATAAATTAGGTCAAACCCAAAGGATTGTGGATGTTTGGGCTGGGAAAGTAACAGGTTTTGTTGTATTCTCAGTTCATTTATTGCCCTCTTTCTTGTCCTTCATTCTCTGATTGAACTCAGTATAGTCTATTCTTTTCAGGTTATGTCATTCTAGTATAAATACGAAAGAAAAACCACACAGTAATTTGAGCAGAAAGAGTGTAATGTAAAGAATTATGAAATGTAATGGGATTGGCTAGTTAGAAGTAAACAGAGCTCTGAAGAATTTAGCAGTAGATGGAATACATAGGGCTGTGATTGAGTACCAAGGAAGAGGCCCACACGAGGCGGAGATACAGACTTTGTTGAATGAGTGTACAATTCTTGCATGGCAGAGAAGTTGCTGTGGTGCCTCCTTAATGAAATTTGCCAGATCTCTTCAGGGATCCCAAGGAAAGAGGTTCATAGAGCTGTTTCATCAGAGACTATCTTCTGTAAACTGCCCGAGGGGAAAGTGCTGCTGTAGCCTGGTGACTGAGAAGCCTTCTGCACTGTAGGAGCTGGTCAAACCATGTACCAGACCAGGAAGCAAAGCCTGTTCTTCCTGCACTAGCTGTCTGATATTTACTCATGCTGTGTCAGTTGAAATTTGGAATTGATGCAGAAAGTAGGATTTTTTAAATTTATACCTAATTTCTGGTAGAATCAAGGCAATATGATGCAGTACTGCTTTTTAAAAAATGTCTATAGTGCTTGTGCTCCCTTTGTCATTCAGAACTTCTAGTTAAAGTGATGGCAGATTCCTTTGATTTAGAGGCCAGTTCCTCTTTAATTTTATTTCCAATCAGCTGTTCTTGACTGTTGTTGACTTAATCTCCTTTTTCCTTTTACATTTAAATAGCAGAATGGAGCCATAGTCCCTGACCAGATAAATGGGCATTATTTTTTTTTTTCTACTACACTGACTCAGATTAGTGGCTCTGTCAGCAATTTTAGTAAATATTCTATACTTCAGTGTAAATTTATTTTAATAATGTAAGGATTTTGTGGTTTTAAAAACAGGGAAGGCATTTCATCTCATTGTGTCACTTTTTGAGCTTTAATTTTATGATGTATTCAGAAAAAACTCAAGATGCTGGAGCTATAAATGCTGTATGACCTTAAACAAGTAATTTTACCCTGTGCGTGACAGGGTGAACAACTTAATTTCAGAGTTTTCTTCTTTATGATTGTATTGCTTATTTTTCTTGCTTTTTCACATAGATTTAAGTTAATGGGTTTATTTGCACAAGAAAATACGTGATTATGTGTCTGCTATCATGGATACACACTTTAAATTCCAGAATAAGATTTCAAATGACAGCAGTATAGTTGGTTTTTGATTTGGCGTTATTTTATTGCTGTTGCCCTAGTACTTCAACTATAAAAAATTAAGATGCCAAATAAGTTGTAATCTATCCAAGCTGTATTTGTAGATCTTTAGAATGATTTAGAAAGTGTAGTGTACTTTCCTTTTTTATGTGTAGTATCATCAGCTAAATTGTAAGCTCTTGAAGACATATGTCTCTTCTCCAATGAAATATACCCCAAAGCAGTACACACTTACACAGTAGAGCATGTAACTTGTTTAGTGGGGTAGATATATCTGCAATTTTTTTTTCATATTTAAAATAACTGGAAAGGTAAACTAAATTCATTTTTGGGGAGTGTTGAATTATCTCCTCTGTGTTATAAGGCACCCCAATCTCAGAGGCAAATTGTTAGCTTTTGGATGCGTATTGCAAGTATTGCTCTACCCTTTCATTTTTATCACATGATGTCATGCCAGACATGTTTTGTGAGCACTGAAGAAAGGCACTGAGTCTTTCTGTCCTCCCAAAATTTTTATGTTGAAGTCCTAACCCCCAATTAAGTTGTGCTTGGAGAGGGGACCTAAGGAAGTAATTAAGGTCAAAAGAGTACACCTCCGATCCTACGAGATTAGTGTCTTTATAAGAAGAAACATCAGAGTTAGTTTTTTCTTTCTGGGCTAATAGACCGTGTGAAAGGCCATGTTAAGACACAGTGAGAAGGTGGTCATCTGCAAAACTGGAAAGAGTACTCATCAGAAACTGGATATGTGGCACCTTGACTTGGATTTCTAGATTCCAGAACTGTGAGATAAGTAATTATTGTTTAAGCTACTCAGTCTAATATTTTGTTATGGCAGCCTGAGTTAAGACAAATTCCTCACTGTGCTGGGAATGGGCTTAAAGAAGATTTCTAGGAAGCAGGGTTTCTTCTCCTAGAATGATATTAGTGATAATTATAAAACACTTGATTGAGTGCTAGGCATCTAATTATTTATGTGAAAAAAATCAGGCCTGTTGAGTTCCACACTGAGTTTGAACTTAGAATCCTGTCTGCTTGTGGATGTATGTACAAATGCAACCGTATTTGTAGTACTGATGTCATGTAGTAGAGGGTTAGGGTAACTGGAAAGTAGAGGCTTTTGTCTCATGATTGACTTTTCCCTGTGAAAGGTGAAGTATGATTTTTGTTGAGTGAGAGACAACCATCTTGAGAGGATGGTGGCAGTGTATGTGTGTAATGTAAGAGTTTACTGTGAAGAGTGACTGGGAGCCAGAGTGGAAAAGATAGGTGTTGCTGCATGCTGTTGAAAATCCCATTCAGTTTGAGGAACATGAACCTTTGTGGTACCAGTCCAACTAAAGGATTTTTTTTCTTCAGTAACACTCCATAGTATAAAACACAGAGATTGATTGTTGGGTTGATTCAATATTAGGAGTTTGCAAGAAGAGAGGCAGAAAGTTAGAATGAAGGATTGGGAGTAGTGAAGTGAAGCCATATTTATGGGACTAATATGGTTTGAGAAGAAAATGAAACTGGTAAGTATCAGCAAATGATGACTTGTTGGCCAAGCCTAGTCTGCTGCCTGTTTTTCAAGTTTCATTGTCTAAATACATTTTTGGAACTCTTTCATACTCTTATTTACATATTTATGATTGTTGAGAGACCCTGTAGTATTTTAAAACTGTTAATCCTAATTCTGTTCAGCTTGACTGTGGCTTATAGTTTGAAGACTAGTTAATAAGAAATAATTCCATGTTACTAAAGAAACTTAGTTCTAAGAATACATCTTAACCAAACTGAAAGTAATTTTTAAACATTTTCTGGAAATGCTCTTACTATTTAACAGACTAATATCCTTGGAAAAAGACGGTATGTGAATGAATGGTATTCTTCATATTCTCTTCTCAGTGTGCCTTCATATTCTCTTCTCAGTTTCCTATTCAACTTGCTCACTTCAGTGATGAAGAAGTTGTTAAATGCAACCTTGAACGAGGTACTGAGCTAGCATTTAGAAAAACTTTCACAGGCACCTTAGTTCAGTTTGTAGACAATTTTCTCTAGATGAATTTTATTGATTCAAGAACTATTCACGGCAAGTGAATCAATCACCTTAAGTATATCCTAGCACTTACTGTAGAACCTATAGCATTATAGTCATGATCTTAAGATGCAGTTCATTTTTTTAAAAAAGATTTATTTATTTATGCATACAAGAACTGGAGTGTGGGCCAGAGATGTGGGGTGGTGAGAGGATTCACCAGCGACACAGTGGGGAGAAGAACTGGCAGATCTACTGAAGTACACTGCTGAGGGGAGCGGCGGGTGAGGCAGGAGAGTCTGCTGCCCCATGTGGGAATCACCCTTACCTGGAATCGAACTCATGTTACAGTAGCTCAGGATAGTTTCATAGGCTGAGACGAGGCCCTGCAGTTCCTTTTTAAGAACTTTTTAAACTTTGTGTGGGTCATGATTAAAATTAAGAATAGTATTTATCGCAATAAATGAAATGAGGCTGTTTTACCAACACGTGGTTGTGTGTGCTTTTTTTAAGTATCTCAAACCTGCATTTATAATTGTGTATATTTAGTCTGATAATGTGAATGTTATTGGTAGTGTGTGACACAAGAGCTGTTAACAAGACCAAAATATCTCTGTTTGGAAAAATCTAGACCAAATAATTTACTTTCTCAGTCTGTTTTCTTCATTTGTGTGGTTGCAGGTAATACTACCAGTCCTGTATTCAGTATCCTAGTATGATTATGAAGTTATTTCAATTGGTATTCAAAATGAAAAGTGAAGAACTGTATTCAAATAGGTATTGTTTTATAACAACTTTTGCTAGTGTTGATCATCTTGGAAAAGATGCCTTTTTTTTAAGACAAAAAAAATTTGTGGTTAAGCTTTTATATTTATGTATAGTAAATTAACTTAGACTTTCTGAAAGTGTTTAAAGTACCCATAGATACCAGTTGATTTAGTGTCTTTATTTTCCAGATAAAAATAAAGCAAAATACCAAATCCAGAAAAGATTATGACTGGATATAAAATTATATGCTATGACAGGCCAGTCTTTGTATTCTGTAGTATGAGAATAACAGAATGACTCTTTGGTGTGAAGGCATGTTTTCTTTTATCTTAGGGCATACTAGTGGAAGGGAACAGATAAGATCATCATATGAACAGATGAGTAGATTCCAAATTGTGTAGTTTTTGCATTGGAGTATTGCTTTATGTGAATATTGTTCTGTTGAACTCATAATGTTTCAAATTAAATAAGCCTCACTTTGAAAGCCTGACCGGAGGGGCTGAAAATGTGTACACTTTGCTTTCATGCTCCCCCTGTTAATCTCATTCTGTCCTAAGGACATTGTCACTTAATGGACTGAAACCACAAAACTCAGCAGCCATTCTGTATTTGGGTTTAGACTTTTTCTAGGTTATAAGAGGTGAAAAACTTTGCTGTTTTGAAGGTTTCTCTAGATTGTGACTCCTGTAACATTTGTTTTTTGTTTAAGTGTTCAGGATGGTTAGTATAGCATTTCTTACATTTCTTGAAAAATTGAAAGATAATAAGGAATCTCAAATCAGAGAGATTCCCTGAGGGTTGATTTTATTAGCTGAAAGACATGGGGCTTTGCATGTTCAGGGATATAGAATTGGCATTGTATTTAGAAATACACACTACTTTGCATTGTCCAGTAATGTAGGTCTGAAGAGATCATATTTTTTGATCATTGAGTAAAAAAAGGGGGGGGGAGACTGTAGATACATGAAATCCTGTAACTTTCAGAATAATAAAATTTCAGATTGAGCTACCTCATGTCTTGTCTTTTCTAAAAAAAATTGTATTTCTCCTCCTCCCAACCTCCCTTGTCTTAGCCAACCTGTTTTAAGATTGCTTCTAAAACCATGTGGGTGAGTTACTGTTTTGTTGGGTCTTTGCAGATATACAGGGGGTATACATGGTATTAAATTTTATGTGGCTTTTTCTCTTACTAAAAATGTTATATTCCTTTATCACCTTACATTCTAAATTTTAAACTGTGAAAGAGTTACTGCCTACTTTTTCTCCAGATCTTTGTTGAATTCAAGCTGTTCTTAATTGCCTAGGCAAGAAGAACAGAAAACATAAAAGGATGAGGGCATAGTGTAGGAAAACAAAAAGCACAGAAGCAACACTGGAATAATGGAATTGAGAATATAGTTGAAAAGGCTACATCTGGTGAATTATGGGCCTTGTAGAACTTGCTGAATATAAAAATATTTAATGTGGCTGTTTCAACAGAAATTTCTTTTGTTTCTCTAAATACTTTTAGTGGAGCTTGAAGGATTAGGGAAGGAGATGGTCTTGAGCTATTTTGAGGCAGTAACTTACCAGTTGAAAATGAGATGAAGACTCAGGGAAATCGAGAGGAAAAAATGTATACCTTCATTTTGCTATTGCCATTAAGCTAGGTATATTCAAATTTGAAAGGATTTTCCAAAGTGGAAAGCTAGAACTTATTCTCACAGTGTTTTTATGGTTATGTTTACTGTCCCAATCAACAGTTATTAAATATTTGCTAAAACCTTCAGAACTGTGAAGAATGCTTTATATTAAAGACATTTTTTTTACTTCCATGAGTTTACAGTCTGGACTGAAAAGATGTGTTGAGCCATGGAAAACTATACAAGACAGTTAATTTTTGCTAAATTACTTAAATACTTTATTGGAGGAACAAAACTTAGCAAAGACGGTAGTTAGCTAGTGAGCTCCCATAGATAGCTTTGGTGCTTGATTCCTACCTGACTCAGGTGAGCACAGTGAAGTGATTGGTCTTAACTTAGACCTCTCAGTCCAGTTTATGACCAGAGCATCACTACTGCATTGTGCTTTTTTCCCCCACATTAACCTTCCTCTTTCAACTAACGTGTGAATGTGTATCTTGTTTTATTTCTGTAGACACTGATTCTTGACTTTTCTTTCTGACACTTCTATCTTCAGATTTATATTTTTTCTCTGTGCTCTCTTAAGGAGGTGATCATTCACTAGATCAGAACTGGCACTTTCTTGTTTTCCCCTTTTCATCTTTTGTGTTTGACAATAAAAAGTTTCCAATATGCCTTTTTTGTTATAAAAATGAAAGACAATTTTTTTTGTTAATATCTACTTCATTTTAAAAATGAAAGACAATTTTTTAATTAACATCTGTGGAGCTCTGTGTGTATGTATATAGTGTACTAGTCACTTTTTATAGATGTATGACATGACTATTTTTCTTATTTTATAGATAAGGAATGTTAAGTAGCTTGCTTGAGGTTGCATGGGAAGTAAATGGCATCAGATGTTTTACTTTCCACTATTCTTCCTTTGGAACCAAAGATAAAAAGGGAGGAGAAGGGAAATGAGAAGTTTAGTATAGTGAAAAAGACCTGAATTGAACATTCACATAAGAGAATATGAAGTTTACTTTTGAAATATGGATCAAGAACCTCTGTGCTAATTGTTCCGTTTCAGGAGGATATTATGACTTGACAGTTTGGATTTGAGTTTAGCTTCATGTGAGTTGTAATTGTCTCTGTACTTTGAACCTCCTCATCAGTAAAATAAGGTCAGTGGCTCTTCATAGTATTGTGAAGAATTAGAGTCCAGTGCCTGGTTTGTTGTAGATACATAAAAATTTGCATGTGTATGTTACCACTACTAAATAATTAAGGTTTATATTTATCATTGGATGTAGCCTTAGATGTTCTTGGCAGCTTTTGGCAAGTGAGTAATGAACCTTAGCGTATCCTGTTTTCCCTTTGCTTTTTTCCACATTCTATATTTGTTTCATTGTATTTATTTATCATTGAGAAAAATTTTTCCCCTGTGCATTTTCCTCCACACTCAAAGCAGCCATGGTCCCTGACTCCCATGCCAAGAATTTTGAGGGCATGAGGAAGATACATTCCTTTGTTCATGCCCACAGATAGTGTGTTCTCTTTTGGATCACTAGTCTCCTTCCTCCAAAGGTAGGTAAATGTTGTCTTTACCTTTGCAGAGAAAGGCGCAGCAAGGACCAATTGGCTGCTTATCCCTGCTTGCTCGGAGGGAAGAAAAGTGAGTCAGTATTCATTCTGTTCTCCTCCCACTCTGCAACATCTGTTTGCCATCTGTTTGCTTCCCACTTCCCTTGACTTGTCTTTGAGCTTCCACAACATCCTTAAACTGCCTGAAAGGACACAATAATAGTGACCTGGGCCTTCAGTAGTTCTTACCCTAAACCAAATATTTTAAAGCCACATAGTTAATTTTGAAAGACCAGTAAACAGTTTTTGGAGCACTTAGTAAATCATTTCAGGTGACTATCTGTGAATGTGCCCTTTGGGTCACCCTCCCTCCCCTACTGCTGCCACCACCACACAAACCACATACACAGGAGAGAAAACGATGCTAAGGAATGAATTGTGTTCTATGAATAAATGTGGTAACTTCCTTCTCAACAGCCATAAATGCTTACGTTGTTTAGTCTTTATTCTGGCACTTTCCCTTTCTCAGATTTTTTATTTTGCTCTTTTTGTTTAATGCAGGTCTTGAACGCTCCTAGAAGTTTTTTCTTGCCCATGTTAGAAAAAATGGCAGGAGAAAAACATTGACACTGAAGTAACAGAAATGGTGAGGCATGGACAGCCATTCCTGCATAACTATACATTGACTATTCAAATGAAGGTTTCACTGATGGCTAAATAGTAGGAAAATTAGAACTCTGGGAAACATTAGGAATTTGAGACTTTAGCCTCTTCATTTCACGGGTGAGGGAATAATATTCTGGAGAGTTCTCCAGAGCCATACAGCAAAGTTATCAGGAACCAAAGCTTGATCTTGTTTTCTTGACTTGTATTTGGCACTTTTTCGTGATTGAGATGAGCTCATCTTAATTTACAAATGACTTTCATGAGCTGATACTGTGATGGTCTCTTAATACTATTTATTTTACTCTTATAAAAAAATGAAGTGTAGTTTAAGTTAGGGGATTGTTAGATTATCAAAATATTCATTATAAATTCGATTTTGCAAACATCTCATGTATAATGATGATGAGTCAATTCAGAATCCCATTGTCCGGCAGTCAGGATTGGTTATGTGCCAGTGCGTCGATGTGGGGGAATATCATGCCTGTGGATTTGGAAAAAATTGTTGATGATATGTGGGAATGCTTAAGTGACAGCAAATGAGAGTCAAGTAAATAATATAATACCAATACTGTATTATTTTTTTATTTTTTAATTGTTTTATATATTATTTATTTTTAGCTGAGGTAATGTTGGGTATCTCCATCAAATATTACCACCATAGTGCACCACCACCAATTCAACCATAGTCCACTGCCATAAACCATGTGTTTGCTTCTTTCTTTGTTCTCAGCCCACCCTTTTTTCTCCTCCCCCTGTTGATGCTACGTATCTGTAGTCCGCTATCAAGGGTTAGTCTTTCAGCTTGTCTTTATTGGATTAGTTACTAGTGACACTGTCCAGTGTTTATCTTTATACTTCTGACTTATTTCATCTAGCATTGTCCCTTAAAACTTCATATTGCTGCAGATGGCATCTGTTTATCCTTTATGATTGCTGGGCACTTAGGCTTTTTCCATTTAGCTATAGTAAAAAGTGCTGTAAAAAAACGAATGCAAGTTGCCTTTTGAATTAGTGTTTTGAAATTTTTGGGTAGATGCCTAGGAGTGGAAACTGGGTTCAATGGCAGATCCATGTTTAAAGTTTTGAGCCACCTCCATATTGCTTTTCCATAAGGGCTGGATCAGTTTTTATACCCACCAGCAGTGTAGGAGGGTTCCTTTTTTCCACATCCTTGCCAGCACTGGTTGTTTCTGGTCATTTTGTGTGACTTGATACCTCATTGTGCTCTTGATTTGCACTTGTCTAATAATTAGTGATTGTAAACACTTTTTTACGTGCCTGTTGGCCATTTGAATGTCTTCGGAGAAGTGTCCTTTCTTTTGCCAATTTTTTAACTGGGTTATTTGGTTTTTGTACAGTTTTATGAGTTCTTTGTGTATCTTTGATACCAGTCCTGTGTCAGATGTATGGTGTGCAAGTATTTTCTCCCTTCAGTAGTGTGTCTTTCCTTTTAGTTATGCATTTTTTTTTTATTATACAGAAACATTTTAGTTTAGCTTTTGTTGTAGTCCCAGTTGTTTATGTTCTCTTGTTTTCCTTGCCCATTGGGATTGAATCCCTAAAGACATTAGTAAATCTTTTCTCCTGAAATGTTTTGTTTTCCTCTGTGTGTTATTTTATGGCTTCAGATTTAACATCCAAGTCTTTGATTCATTTTGAATTGATTTTTGTGTAAAGTGTGAAATTGGTTGCTTACTTTCATCCTTTTGCATGCTGCTGTCTCGTTTTCTCAGCACCATTTATGAAGAGATGGTCCTTGCTCCACTGTATGTTTTTGTCTCCTTTGTCATAGGTTTAACAGTCCATATATGTGTGGGTTTATTTATGGGCTCCCAGTTCTAGTCCACTGGTCTTTGTGTCTTTCTGTTGCAGTACCAGTCTCCTTTAATTAGTATAGCTTTATAATTTGAAATCTGGAAGTGTGAGCCCTCCATTCTCTTTGTCAAAATTGTTTTTGCTATTCAGGGTCTTTTGTGGTTCCATATTAATTTCAGTAGTATATGCTGCAGGTCTTCAAAAAATGCCATTGATATTGCTATTGGGATTGCACTGAATTTGTATATTGCATTGGGTAGGATGGCTGTTTTGACAATGCTGATTCTTTCGATCCATGAGCAGGGAATATTTTTTCATTTTTTTGAGTCATCTATATCCTTCAACAGTGTGTTATTTTCTTTGTGTAGATCTTACACCCCCTTTGTTAGGTTTAGTTTTAGGTATTTAAATTTTTTGATGTATGATTGTAAATGGGATAACACTGTTAACTTCTTTTCTATCTCATTGTTTGTATATAAGAAGGCAACAGATTGATGTGTGTTGATTTGATACCTTGTCACTTTGCTGAACTGATTGTTCTGATTAGTTTTTTCCATGGAATTTTGAGGGTTCTCCATGTATATTATCATGTCATCTGCAAATACTGATAGCTTTATTTCTCTTCTCCCAGTTTGGATTCCTTTTATAATGTTTTCTTGTTTAATTGCTCTAGCAAGAACTTCTAATACTTTGTTGAATAGCAGTGGTGAGGGAACATTGGGACTTGTACCAGATCTTAGCTTTCAGGTTTTCAACATTGAGATTGATGTTAGTTATGGGTTTCTTATATTTGTTACTTTAATTATGTTAAGATATGTTACATTTATCCCCAAATTTTTGAGGATTTTCATCATAAATGGATGTTGGATGTTATCATATGCTTTCTTAGCATCTGTTGATATCCTGTGGTTTCTGTTTCTCCTTTTGTTGATGTGGTGAATTATCTAGATTAATTTTTGTTATTGAACCGTTCTTGTGTTCCTGTTATGAATCCCACTTGGTCATGGTGTGTGATCCTTTTAATGCATCATTGGATTCAGTTTCCTAGGTTTTTATTCAGGATTTTTGTGTCTGTGTTCATTAAGGAACTTGATCTGTATTTTTTTTTTTTTGGATGTTCTTTTCTGCTTTTGCTGTCAGAGTAATGTTGACCTCATAAAAAGTATTTGAAACTATTCCTTCTTTTTCAGTGTTTGGGAAGGGTTTGAGCAAGATGGGCATTAGTTCATCTTTGAAGGTTTGGTAGAATTCACTTGTGAAGCCATCTGGTCCTAGATACTTGTTTTTTTGGGAGAATTTTGATTACTGTTTAATTTCCTTGCTTGTGATTAGTTTGTTCAGGGTTTCTTTCTATTGGATTCTGTTTCCTTATACAAGTAGATACTCTGTATCTCTTAATTGGTGGGTTTAGTTCACATACGTTTAAGGCGATTATTCATGTAATATCAATAATCGTTGCTACCGTTTCTTAATTTTTGTGGGTCTATTTCTTTATTAGGTCTTTGTGTTATGTTCTTCTTCTTGGTTTTGATGGTTAAATGCCTTTCAATATTTGCTGGAGGGTAGTTTAGTTTTGATTTTTCTCTGTGTCTGAAAAGTCCTTTATTCCTCCCTCTCATTTGAAGGATAATCTTGCAGGATAGAGTATTCTTTGCTGGCAGTTTTGCTCTTTAAGTATTTGGAACGCACTATTCCATTTTCTCCATCTTCATAGTGTTTCTTTAGAGAAGACTGATATTTACCTGTTGAGGTACCATTGTAGGCTGTCTGTTTTTCCCTTTTCCCAGCTTCGTTATTCTTTGTCTTGAATTCTTGGAATTTTTACTACTATATCTTGTTGCTGGTCTCACTTTAGGTATGTTGGGGTTCTTTTAGCTTCTTGGATTTGTACATTCATTTCCTTCTATAGCTGTGGAACATTTTCCTCCACTATTTCTTTAAATACATTTTTTGTTCCTGTCTCTCTCTTCCCCCTCTAATCCCATTGTTACAGGGCAGCCCTGATATAAATGGGGTGCCTGTCTGTGAGTTCTCACCCGTGCGCTTAAAAGGAACTTATAAGATTCAACTGTAGATACACACAATAAAATTAATAAAAGCGTTTAGTTACAAAAAGGGAAGGAAAAAAAGATAAAGAATAAATTGATGAATGCATCCTACCAGTTCTGCTGAGCTGGAATCTTAAATGGCACACTCGAAAACCTGGCAATCCACAACCATGAGCAATAGCCCCCGTCAAAGCTCACAGGTCTGGTTTTGTTTTTTCCCCCAAAAACCATTGCTTAACTCTACCCTCAGTCCTCCGCATCCTTCCTTCCGTGATTGATGATGGCATTCTGGGATTCGTAGTCCTAGGTGTCTTTTATATCTCTCTCTTGAGGTGGGGGTGGGGTCCTGGGACACTCCCCTTTCCTGAGGACCACCCTCTTACACCACTATTCTTATGTTGCCTTTTTTCATGGAGTTGGATAGTTCTTGGAGTGTTTTCTTCATTTTTTTTTTTTTTTTACTTTATTTTTGTCTATCTTTACCCAGATTCTTTTTACATTTTCATTTTCAATTATACTAGCTTGTTGTTCCACTTGACATACTCTACTTTGTAACTTTCTCCTGAATTTTTTGTCACCTGTATTTCTCTTTTGAAATCTTGAAACTCCATTTTTATCTTAGTTAGAGCTTCAGTTTCTGTCTTCAGTGTATTTATTTCATTTCTAAGGACATTTACTTGTTTTTCTGAATTTACTTTCATTTCTTGTAATTTCTTTGTCATTGCAGTTCTAAACTGTATATGATAGGGGAAGCATAGCTCTGTGTCTGTGAATTGTGGTTTTAAATATTTGTTCTCTCTGTGTTGTACTGTTCCATTGAGGACTCATGTTGCCTATCTTTGGGTTTTTACCTTTGCCCATTACTAGCTTTGGAAGCCAGCTGCTATATGTGCGGTTTCCTCTGGGCATGGCTTCTCTCTCCTCATTGTTCAGGCTTCTTACTTACCTGGGATAGCAGCTGGGGGAGAGGGGGTATGGGGGGTGTGCTTTCCAGGAGGTCCTGAGGCCTCCAGCCATCTGGCTCATTTGCTGATTTGGGTCTACAGTCTCCCCAGTCTGCAAGTGCTGGTGGGAATCTTGTGGGAAGTGGCAAGACTTCTGTAGGTCTGGGCAGATCCTGATGGGATCCCACATAAGTTGCAAGGCCCTGGTTCATCCAGTGGGCACTGGCTACATTTTATGGGACTTCATGAGACCTCTGGCTGCTCTCGCACTCTTCCTGATACGCGTTTGGCATCTCATCAGTTTGGGAGGAAATTCGTGAGGCCTTTGCCAGTCTCGTTGGGTGCTGGTGGGGTGAAATACTGTATTTTTACAAAGCAGCATTCAAGTACTTAAAAAGTAGAAATAATATGGCTCTTTGAATGCTAAAATTATGAATTTTTTTAACTTGGTTTTCAGATTTCCTACAAATGCCCATACTATCATAGTTAAATCAATGAATATTACAAAATGGTTTGATATAATTTATAATAACCTCTGTCTACCCAATATCTGGAACAATGAATATGGTAAAATGACATCTTCGTAACTCTAGTGTAAGTTATTATTTAGTCTTTTTTTTCACTTGAGTTTTCTGCTGTAGATTGTCATTTGTTAAATGTACATATATTAGTTCATAGGAAATTATTGCTCATGTGTCTCCATTATCCTTCATTTGGTGTAAATATATATATTCTCTTTGTTGTTACCTTTACATGTTTATTTTGTTTAAATAATCCACATACACAGACAGTCAAGTGATTCCTCCAGCCTTTGAAGCAAAGTAGTTCCTGATTTAACCTGTTCTATTCCAAAACTCACATTCCAAAGGGAATTTAAAACATATTCAGCTATTTCATAGGGAAGTTACCTCCACATTATTAAGATGATTCTACCACTCTCTTTATTCATTAAATTTAGATCGCATTTAACATAATGTGTTACCTTCCCATATCCTGCTCTACCTCTTCCCTCTCATCTTTCTAGTGTGGTTAAATTACTGCTCAAATTAAATCAGATCAACAGTTAGGATTTTGAAATTATTACTGTGAATATTGTCTCCCACAGACCAAATATATTGTAATTTTATTTCCTTCTTATAAAGTTTTGGTTTTTCCTTAACATCTTATTTCAAAATTAGTTTTATAGCATCCCTTCATCTCCTAATAGCCTCTTCTGGTTTGCTTTTTTCTGCAGGAAGATGTTGAAAGCTCAGTGCTTGTGGTCTGGGAACTTACCTGACTCTTCCTCCTCCTAGGTTTCCTGAGCCCTACTTTCTGTCTGTGCTTTTGCTCTAAGGTACTATTTGTAATTCCTTGAGTTGGATATATTGCTTTTTGCATTAGTGTCAT
The DNA here is from genome assembly GCA_004024925.1 of Scalopus aquaticus. NCBI lineage: Eukaryota > Metazoa > Chordata > Mammalia > Eulipotyphla > Talpidae > Scalopus > Scalopus aquaticus. The sequence continues at coordinate 40,637 of PVIJ01007246.1, read as the reverse complement.
TTCCTCCTCCCTGTGTGTTTATTAAGGCTTTATGTTTAGTAATATCTTCTAATTCTTCTAGTCCCACCCTCAACTCTATCTCTGTTTTGGACAGAGGGCTCCACAATATCCTTGTATTACTGCATGACTCTACTCATTCAGTGTTGTAATTGTTTAAGCTAGCTGTTCTCCAGATGTCGTCTGGGGTTTCTTAAGTCTTAAGGTCAAGGTCCTTTGAAAAAGAGTCTTGATAAGTACTTGTGAGGTCACATACTGTTGTTGTTTTTTAAAATATCTCAAAGCATCTAATGTTTTGCAAAACAACAGGGCTTGGGGGGAAAAAAAGCAATGGGGCATCCCACTCAAAACCTATGCAATTTCTAATCAGTTTATAAGGAAAAAATAGCCATGCTAATCAAATTTCTAGCACAGCTAAGTATCCACTGGAATTTGCACCTAGCATCATTGTTTTAGTCCTTCCTACTCATAAACCCTAGGGTTCATCTTCCTTCTTTGCAGTTTAGATCTTGGAAGACAATTTGCTTATGGATATCATTTACTTGTGTGGATATTCTTATAATAAAAATTTCAAAATTTGAACCTGGGTACAAATTTAATTGTTGTTTTAATTCAGGAAAGATGTCTTTACAGTTTTTCATTTGCATTCACTGCTTCCTCGGATCACTTGAAGACACTGTTACCAGCATCTAATTGTCTTATAGGAAGGTACTCTATGTTTTCAGCTTTTTTAAAGTTTTCATAAAAGACAAGTTAATCTCTATTACATGAGGAAGCTTGTTACCTTCTTGGCATTTCAAAACATGAACATATTCTGAATCATCTCAACTTATTATCGCCACATCATCACCCTACCCTTACACTGAATGTCTGAACTAATTTGTGTTAAGGAAACATGTATTGTAGCAGTCCTATTTACTTCCTATTCCTGTAAAGCTTTGCTCACTGGCTCTTTCAGATACCCTTATAATTTTTCTGTTCAGATCTGTTTATGTGTCTTACCAGACCAGAGAGAAAGGAGTAATATGAAGACTGGTTTTAGTCTTACACTCCTGGTTGACACAATGATGAGTTTTTCAGCCCTTTTGAGTACCTGGCTCACATGTGTTACAGTTGATCTGAAACTCAAATTACAATGTGTATTGTCCCTTTTTGATATCTGACTGAGTTTGTTGCCTAGAGATGTTTTAAGTTAGATGGTCTTATGGATTGCTAGGAATTCAAGAGCTTTCTAAAATTGAGGCTGAAATGACTGTTTTACTAACTTTTTAATAGGGGTAGAGTCCATAAATATGATCAGATGCTCACCAGTGTCTGAAAAAAAAAAAGTTGCATACAGGCTAAAGGTCTATGGAAATGAAAGTATCTACATGTAATTTGAAAAAGTCTCATCTGCTTGCTTGTTTTACCACCAACTGTTTATTCAGCCTGCAGTCCTTTTACTACTTTAGTGTATAATACAGTTTATGCTTTAGGAAAGCTTTCCTCAATCCCTGGATCTAGTTCACTCTTTGGGTTCCTCTAGCCTCCTGTAGCAATAGTCACACACATTGTAGCACTCCCATCTTTTTACAGATAGTTTCTTCTTGTAAGTGGACATGCTAATGCCTTCTTCATTGGCTTAGTATAATTTTTAATGAGATAATATATAGACAAAGCCTAGTATAGTTCTTACTGACTTGAGTCTTCCTCTTGCCTGTCTAACACATGTGAACTGTGTAGTAGAGTCAACATTTGTTTTGCTGTTAGAAATTTTGGCTAGGTTAGAGTTCAGAAGAACATGAGCAGGGTTAATTCATTCTTTAGCCTTATGACCAAATAGAAGGTAAATTAATTTTCATATTAGTAAATCATGGCATTTCCAATAAAGATCTTTAGTGAATGTCTGTGTGTAGTCAGAATTACTTATAAAATCCTCAGGCAATTGCTTCACTGGAGACTGACTGAAACAATCTTAATCCTTTGCACTTGAGGCCTTTTTCGCGTGGGCAAACCAGCCACTTGAGGCGATTTCAGCTATATTAGGGAAGCGTTTTACAGGTACTTTGAAATCATGTTATACTCAAACAAACGTATACAAATAATAAAATTTCACCAATTTATTTACTTTCAAACATTGAATTCAACAAAATCTGTTAAATATTACACTCTAATTAGTTTTTGTGTGATATTTAGTAAAACAATCCCCAAGATGCAGCCTCAGTTTGTCAGGATACGTATCACAATGCTGAGCTGAGACTAAGCTAAGCTAAGCTAAGAATTGGCTAAGGATGCAGGCCGAGCCTGGTCCATGAAAGTAATTGCGATAAGAATATCTTATTACACATCGGAAATAAACATACTTATTTCCAAACCGCGCGGGCGCCCTAGTGGCGCCACTTGAGTGGACGCATTAAACCTCAAGGGGCCATAGCAGCGCCGCTCTAGTGGATGCATTAAACCACCGGGCGCCATAGTGGCGCCGCTCTGAGTGCAAAGAGTTAATCTAGTGTAGCCACTGTTTCCTACCTCTTCAGAAAACAGTAACTCTGAATACCAAATGAAAAAGTGTACTTGTGCTTAGAGGCTCTGCCATTAAAAAATCTTTAAATATTAGAATTATAATGAGAGAGTCCAGATGGTTAGCTATAAAAAGGAACAGTGATATACATCCCATTGCATCACATGCTATGAAATATAATCATTGAGGAGAATGATGCCCTAAGCCCTTGTATTTTTGAAATCCCTATTTAGAGTTGGGGGGATGCTGGATGGGACCATTGGAATCAACCAAATTTCTAAGTTTAAGTAAGTTAAACAGGATTGTGATATGAGTTCATAGTATTTCATCTATTCAGAAAGTTTTAAGGAAATTATAGGAAAAGACATAAGGGGACACAGACAATGAGCCAGGCTGTGATCAGGGGGACTCCCCAGTAGTGCTGAAGAGCTCAGCGCAGGGCCCCTGAGGACCCTGGGAAAGCTGTGGTTACTTCTCTTATGTCGAGTGAGTACAGTTTTACCAGAGCGTTGGCTGTCATAACTCCTGTTTTGGCCATGGATATTTCATTTCCCTTCTGATTAAGTCAGAAATGAATTGATACTTGAACTCACTAACTGTAATTGAATAAAACTTAAATTGTGCATTTAGTATTAAGTATAGAAACCTTTCGTTTATCAAGGTGCTTTACTATTGAAAGATGCTGAGTTTGAGTTGTTTAAAGTAGTTCATATTTGTATTTCTGTGTGTATAGCATGTTTTAGTGCTTAAGCAAGTAAAGTTGTTAATAAAGCTTGCCTCCTCATTTATCACGACAAGTTTTACCAAGTAAAACAGTCTTAAGATACATACATAAACACACACACATACTAAATATATGGTTATGGTTTTGTTTACATTTTATATTAAGTGCTTAAGTAGTTCATTATTTGTGTAAAATTTTTAAAAATAATTTATATATATTTTATGTCATTATTCATTTTTGTACAGTGCTTTCTCCTCTCAGGTGTGGTCTCCATAAAATTCCCACCATCAGTTCACCCGTGCACCATCACCATAGTCCCTTGTGCTCTTCCCTCCCCTGTTTTGTTCCCTTTCCCCTCCCCTTCCCTGCAGAATGGCTCTGTTTTATAGTTGCCTGTTTATTTTGTTTTTTTTTTTTACTTAATGTTACTTTTTTTCCTGATCCCTTATTTGGTTCCCCTATATTCCTTCTATCAGTGAAACCATCTGATATTTTTCTTTTTCCTTCTGGCTAATTTCACTGAGCACAATTCCTTCTAGCTCCATCCATGGTGCTGTGAATGGCATGAGTTTGTCTTTTTTGATTGTTGAATAGTATTCCATTGTGTTTATACACCACATTTTCTTGATCCAGTCATCTGTTTTTGGGCATTTGGGTTGTTTCCATATCTTACCTAATAATAAATAGTGCTGCAATAAATGTAGTTGTGCAACTATCCTTTTGAATTAATGTTTTTGTCATCTTTGTGTAAACATTTTGAATTTATGTGTGCATTTTATAATTGTTAGTGGATTTAAGTTTAGAGATTTTAAATTAGATAATTCATGCATATTAAGCTGGACTTAACTTTTCTTTAAAGAAGGCCACATGGCTGAATGATTAAGACCTTGGTTTCTGGAGTTAGAGTCTGACTATATCCTGGCAGTGTTGCTTTCTATAGCAGCATTGGTGTACATTATGGCAGCTGGTGGTCACTTATAACTTATAAGCACTTCACATGTGACTAGTGTGATGAGCTGAATTTTGAATTACATATATTTAGAATTTTTTATTGAAGTAGCATTGGACTCTAAAAGTGTGTAACTTTCAGGACTGCATCATTATAAAGTCTACCTAAAGACTTTACTATGTAAAGGTTACCACTAAAGTCTAAATCTCTTCTTTACCATACATTTGTATACTTTTAGCTGATATATGCTCTTCCCTTCTACTCTAGTAATTTGGTCTTATAGTCTAGAAATTTATTTTGTTTTACTTAATTCATTTGAGTTGGTTTAGGTCTAGATAGCCACATATGACTAGTGGCTACTATGGTCTCACAGCATGAAGTGATTTAACTCTTCTGTATTTCAGATTTTTCATTTATACATATAAGCTCATACTAAAAACAGCTTTTGTGGTTGTTAAAAGAATATTTAAGGAATTTAACACTTTTTGGAACTGAAAATGTCCTTCATAAAAAGTAGTTATGATGACTATTACATATTTAATAAGCTAAATTTTTTTCCTTTTGAGCATTAAATTAAACCTGTTTATTTTTCCTTTTCAGGATTAATTTATTTTTGGAAATCAAGTGCAATAATAAAAGGAAAATAAACCACACTGCATTATTGGAAGCCATTTCTGCTAATTTTATTACATTTTAAAATTTATGATTTGATTTGAATACTATCATGGGAGGAGCTGTGAGTGCTGGGGAAGATAACGATGACTTAATTGATAATTTAAAAGAAGCTCAGTATATCCGCACTGAAAGAGTGGAACAAGCCTTCAGAGCAATTGATCGTGGAGATTACTATTTGGAAGGCTACCGAGACAATGCTTACAAAGACTTAGCCTGGAAACATGGGAACATACACTTGTCAGCACCTTGCATTTATTCTGAAGTTATGGAAGCATTGAAACTTCAACCAGGATTGTCTTTTCTTAACCTGGGAAGTGGAACCGGATATTTAAGTACAATGGTGGGCTTAATTTTAGGTAATTTTGATTTTGTAAAATTCTATTTTAAAAAAGTAAGCTGAGTTTGTATTACTGTTTATGATTTACAGGGTTTGTAACTTTGTGTGCAGTGTATGTTTGAATGTATATACTCAAAGTAGTTATCTTCCTTAAGTAGTAATAATCATTTTTTATTCCTAGTCCTGCCCTGAACAATTAGCTTTTGCTTTCAGTCCTAGACTTAAAAGGCCCAGTGCCAATCGTTATCTCTTCTTAAAATTGAAGAGCTGGTAGGCAGGAAAATCAGGAGTGTCGTGTAATCTACTTTAAGGGAAGAGTTTTAACAGCTGGTATAGTGAGTCTGATAGTACTTACATGTCACCAAAAAAAAAACAACAACATGTTTTGGTTAGGGAGACGGGTAGTATGTGGGATATAGAGGTTTGGGTAGAGCACTGGTAGGGTACAGCAAAGAACTGGAGAAAAACACAGGTGAGAGAATTATATGTCATTGACCTTTCAACACATATAGTGTGTGTTTTCTGCCAGGCATCATTCTGTCCTGTGTGTGAGTATACAGGTGTGATCAAAAGAAACAGATGTCCAGCCTGAAGATTGCTGAGTATGTACTAGGAAGCAGGCATTGTTAACACATTGTTTGTGGGTAGTTTTTATCACGCGCTAACAGATGGCGCAGGCCATTTTTGCTAATTTTTTAGTATTAAAAAAAAAAGTATAAAAATAAGCATATTTATACGTTACCCGTATTCTACTGCTAGTCTATAAAAAACGTATTAATACGTGTCCCACGCTCTACCACCAGTCAGCGTAAAACGTATGAATACGTTTCCCGCATACAATGTGTTAAAAGCACTTTATATACAGTGACTCACTTAATGTTCCTAATAATCCTGTGTATATGAAGTAAATACTGCAGTGATTGTCATGTTGGTAAGTAAACTGAGGCACAGAGAGGTTAAATAAATACCTTGCTTAAAGCCAGATAGCTGGAAAGTAACAACTGGGAGGTATGGAATATGGGTACAAAAAACATGGATGAATGAAAATCTGCTGTAAGACATTATGAGTTGGATTGAGAATGATAACTATGAGTTTTACTAAGTCACTTAGTCTAGCCACTGTATTTACTTAATATTAGTGTGTGGCAAGCATTAAGACAGAGCAATGAGTTCTGCAAATAGACTCTTGCCCTTGAGTTTACAGACATAGCTTTGGAAAGATGTATGAAAATAAGTAGTTCTCATCTAGTGTGATATGTATTCGGCTTTATGCAAGTTACAGAGATGAATTGTGGTTTAATGTTTACTCTAAAAAGATGTGGACACATTGAAGAATTTAGAATGACTGTACTCTGGAGGATACCTCTGTGTCTCAGTGTGTTGTCTTGGTGTATCCCACTTGTCCTAGCATCAGTGTTAATGTCCTTTTCCTTCCTAATGTGTCCCAGGTTGGACAGTAAATTATATGGTCATGTTTTAGGATTTTTAAGAAATTTTCAGGTCTGAAATTCCACTTTTCTTATACACTGGCTAGCTCCTTTATTTTCTCATGGGACCTGCGTCTGTTTCATTAAAAAACTAATAGATCCCTTTTATTCCACAATAGAATCTCAAAAATGGTAGCCTAAGTTACTAATTTTTACAAAAAAACGTTCGCAACTTAAATTTAAATTGTTGTTCCTACATTCCTGAGCTGGGAACCTGTCTGCGGGTTCCATCCTTAGGCCCTCTTTGAAGAAGGATTCCCTGCTAAGCCAGTCTCCAAATCAAAGGAACTCAGTGGAGTTAGTAGGGAGAGCTGCTTTTCAAAAATAAGAGTTGCCTTTTTGAGTCAGTGCATTTCTTGACCAGTTTTGGCAGCTGTTTGCTGGAGTCCAGGCCGTAGCATATTGGTCACCCTTAGAGTGCCTGTTTTCCTGACTCTGCCAGCTGGTTCCTTCTTAGGAAGGTCAGTCTTGCTGGGGGTGGGGTTGGGGGTGGAGGAGCTTGTCATAATTAGCAACCTTGGCAGCAATGATGTAGTCCCCTTGAACCCCATTTCTTAGTTCTTGTTTCCAAGAGATGATATTCCTTGGCAAAATGCCAATCCATACAGAGGGCAATGTGGAGAAACCCTTGTGTAAATGATCTGCAATGCAATAGATATTTTCTTCCTGTTACAGAGCCCCCGGGGAGTCATGTATCTCTAGTTAAATGTGTGACTATGGTTATTGGACACTGTTCCAGGATTAACTTTTTCTTTTTTTAATCCTACATTGCCCATATCAGTTTTCTTTTGATATGAAATATTCATTTGATGAGAAAGATAAAATGGAAACCTGTTAAAGAAGAAATGACAGAAGTCTGTAAAACTAGTTACAGTTAATAAATCCTGGCTCTGTCCAGCTTCCAGGGAAGCTTAAGCTTAACCCGCCCCTGCCCTCCCCTCCCCCCTGCCCCCAAGCTTCCTTTCTTGGTTTGTGTTTCATAAGTGTTTAAATCAAGGTGGGTAGGTTGGAGGGTGCATCCATAAAAACCTCTGACAGATCTGAAGAAAGATGCTTATTTGCTACCTGTGATTGTCTGAGTGAGGAGATCAGATTAGGCTCCGTTGCTTCACAGTGACTGTATTAACAAAAGTTACCTCCTTATTAATACTATAGCACCATGATAGTTAGCCATATTTCTCTCCCAGTCACTGGTGGGGAGGACAGGTCTCAGGACAGGTAGTTGTTCTCATCTGAGGACATGCTTAGTCCTCCTAGTCTTGAGGAACCTTTGCTGAGGCAAGGGAGAGGCAGGGAATCTGTGGTTCAGAATATAGAGCAGAAGATTCCTCATGAGAAATTTCCGTTCCTACTCCAGAAATACTCCTGGAGAGGTCTTCAGTTTGTTGTTCAGTAAGAGGAAGTTAGATTTACCTTCAAGAAATTTCTTGTGATTAAAGTACACTTGAAGCAGTTACTCATGATTGAAAGGTATTTTTACCTCAAACCTGGAGAGTGGGTCATTTCTACTCCTAACATGCCTGATTTAGACAACTTGCTTGGTTCTAATTGAACATAAATTCTCACCCCATTCATTTCTTCTTAAGTGTCTACAAACTAAAAATTTTCACAAAGAATCTGGTACTTAACTGATTATCCTCTCAGTAGTGTGTTATTCCTAGGGAATCCCAATGAAAATTAGGGTCGAAGAAGAGGCTTCCAAATCACAACCATGAAGGCAAGTTACTGTGATAGATCCTAAGTTAATGGCACTTGAATCTGTGGAGAGACTGGATTACTAGACTAGGATATGTACCACGACATCATTACTACTTTCTGTCTTAAAGGTGGAACAATCTGACGAGTGTTTGCATACAGGAAAACTTACTGCCAACATTTGTTGCCATCATGGTTAGACTCTGTATTCTTTCTTTGCAGCCCTATATTTTGCCTTTGACCTCAGTACCTGTTTGTCATATAACCTCCCCTCTCCCACCCCAAGAGATAATATACATACCATAAAGTTCACCATTATAACTTCTAAAAGTTAGAACTAACTTTTGCAAAGTTGTCCATACATTACCATAATCTGAGAACACTTCCATCTCCCCATAAGGATTCCCTCATGCCCAGGTATAGCCACTCTATATCCAGTCCCCTTCTCACTCCACTCCTAGCAACCACTTAACCTATTTTTTGTTCTAGATTTACTTTTTTCTGTGTGTTTCATAAAAAATTCAGTCATACCGTATATGGTCTTTGTGGTTTTTTTTTTTTACTTACCATTAAGTTTGATGTTTCCTCCATGACATAGCATGAACTAGTATTTTAGTCCTTTTAATAGCTGAATAATATTCCATTCTATGGACATTGTACATTTTATCCATTTACCACTTCATGGACATTCGGGTTACTATATTTTGGCCATTATAAATATGCTGCTATGAGCATTCATGTATAAATTTTTGTATGGACATTCATTTTCATTCTTATGAGTGGAATTGGCTCATCTCTATGGTAAGTTTACATTTAACTTTCCAAGAAATTGCCAAACCATTTTCTAGAGTGGCTGTACTACTTTGATGTAGTTATCACAACAACAATTTATGAGGTTTGCATTTCTTCACATGCTCATTTATGCTTATTTTATTTAATGGATACTTCAGTGGGTGTAAAGTGGTTTCATGATAAAATCATGAAAAGTTAAAAACTTGTCCTTCCCTAATGATGTGGAACATACTTATTCCTGTGCTTTTTAGTCATTTCTGTATCTTTGGTGAATTATCTCTTAATGTCCTGTCCCCATTTTTGAAAAAAATTGTTGATGGGATGGGATACAAGCTCTCAGAAGCATAATTATTATGCATTTTTTTTCAAGCTCTTAGAAAACTCAGGGTCAAAGAATCCTCAGATCTAGAGTGATTATCTTCCTTCTCCCTCGCTCCTTTTGGTAAAAACCTAACACGTTATGCTTATTTCTAGCTTTCATTCAGGTTGATCCATAAATGTGCAAATTTGCCTACCTACTAAGATTATTAGTAATTCTTACATCAATGTTTTGAGGTCATTTGTATATATGCACAAAGGAGCAAGCAATATAAGTCATCTGATGAGTTTGTTGCCATCTGGAAAGGAAAATGACTAGATGCATTATTGTGTCAGCTCTTGCAGAGATGGCCAAGGGATGGAGACAGAAGGGGCAGAGCAATGTGTGAAAATCCAGCTCTGGGGGATGTGTTAGTGGGATGGCTTCAGGCAAATCACTGAACACTTCTAATGCTCATTTTCTCCTTTATAAGTAAAATAGACTCTATCAGGATGAGTAATTAGGATGTAAGATTATGATCTATTTAAGGTTGTATGTGTACACGTTTGTGTGTTTCTCCTAGTAGCAATGGTTCCTTATTTGCTAATTAAGTACTTTTTGTATTTAATAGAGCACAAACTACCACAAATAATGAGAATCAGCTATTTCAAGAAATTGCTAAACGTTTCTGAATTTGTTTCACATAATTTGTAAAATCTTTCTTCCAGTTTAGGAACTGGCACCTACAGAATTATCTTTCTCTCATACAGTGTCCCCTAGATTAAGTTGAATGTTAGACTGAATGTCTCCAATTAGAGCCATAGGTTGACTTGAGTTGGCAGAACTACTGATCTTTTCTGAAAGCTGCCTTCACATTCTGTTTGGGTGTTATTCCTTCAGGGTGAGTCCATCTATCCTGGCCTTCCAAGATTATTCCCCTGGATTTCAAGTAACTTTATTGCCATTGTACACAAGTTCTCTTTTTTATGGCAACTTTCTTTGGTTTAACCTGCAGTGAAGTGTGGATCTCCTGTCTCATGTAACATCCACAGGCAGAGGATTTACAGGCTCTATCACCAGGGTTTGTTTGCTGAGCTCTGAACATTCTTGATCATCTGAGCTGTGCTAGCAAACTAGATACTCAAATACGCAATGCTTATTGCAAGTTTCCAAAAGTTCAACCTGTATTCAAGTACTCTTTTATTCCCCTATTACCTACAAGTTAAATCAGTTGTTTTCTCCTCCTGTGTTTCCCATCTTGGTGAAAGGATTTTTTTGTACTCAGTTACTCAAGGCAGACACTGGAACAGTTTCTTTTCTGTTTAATTATATTTTGCCGAATAATCTATTCATGGTGTTAAAAAATTCAAAAGAATTAAGTTGTCCTTTTCCCTCTCCTCCATTTTCTCTAATTGTCTCCTCACTGAATAATAATTTTATAGAGCTGCAGGGATTTTGTATAATACTCACATGGTGTGTTCATGATGACTTCAAATCAGAATTTTCTTAGGTACATAAGGTACCTAAGAAAGTACATAAGGTACATAAGGAAAATAAGAATTGTGTTCTAGAATATATCAAACAACTAAAAATAATTTTGATTAGAATGCACTTATTGTAAGCCCCTGTGGAATGCCTTATTCCATGATAATACATAAAATAGATTTGACATAAATTAATGATTTTTTGCCAGTATACTTTTTTAAATCAAAACATGAAAAATAAAAACATTTTTATGCTTTATATATATCATTTGCATTAGTTTCAGTTGTAACCTTTTAAGTGGACACCATCTACATAATGTACTTTGTCATTCTTTTAAAAGGTGTATATTTATTTGACACTTAACAGCTGCTTAGGATACAAGAGTGCTTAAGACACATCCCCTACCTTGATATTATGCATGTCATTTCTGAACTAGCAGAAGCATTGTGTCAATTTTATGGGCGGCTTTATTCATTTAGTTCAGTAAATATTATGTGAATTTATCACTACACTAGTCTCAGGGTAGGTTGAGTTGCTTCACAAATATGAAGTGAAAGAGCTGGTAAAAATGACTTCCAGTTGAAATGATTGCAGTAAAAAGATTTGGATCAACATCTGAAACTATACAAATTAACATTTTAATTCTCTGTTATAGTCGAAGGACTTTTTTTTCTTATTTTTTTTCCTTTGGTAGAAATTTTAATCTGTTTGTGTTTTTTTTCCAGAGCAGGTGTAAAATGTAGTCATAAGTTGCTCTGAAAATAGATTCAGGTACTATCACTGTGGGTGAAAATATATAAATAATTTTACTGTGATATTTGTAGTACATGTTTTGACCTTTTAGACATACAGTTTGCTTGGGGCCTTGGGTCTGTTCTCTGTAACTCATTTTAAACCAATGCTTTGAAATTTCATGTTACGTATTTCTAAGATTTGGCTGTATTAACAAATATCTAACCCCCCTGAACTGAGAAGAGCCCAAGGGACTGGAACTAGGACTTCTGGCAAATTGCATCATTTGCTTTATGAGGCCCTTCCTTAACCTAGAGCATTGAGAAAAAGTCTAGTCTTAAATGTATCTAGCTAGCTTCAAAGTGCTTGCACTAACATGGTAAGATTCAGTAGGAGTTTGAATGTGTATGTCTTTTTATAGTATGCTTATTTCAGTGATGTAAGAGGATGAAAAAATTATAAGTGGCAGTACATTAGATCATTGTCTTTTAAGTATACAGTTTATAATTACTGAATCTTGTGCTGATTCCTTTTTCTCCCTCCTTTTTCAGTCTATCCATGCACTATTTTATTCCTCTACATTATACTTCAGGATATTTACCAGAAAGAATGAAACCTATTTTGTCTGCTTTTCATCTTTTACTGTCTCTGAGTTCTTATGGTTAGTTATAAATATTCCCAGACACCTTATTTTATACAGCTAACATTAGTAATAAAATATCATTGTAACATTGAATTGTAACTTAATAGAGTTCTCACTGAGAACAACATTTAGTTTCTATGAAACTAAATAACTGATACCCCTGCTCCCTCTTGTGGTAACTATTAAGTTTTATGCAAAATGCTTTTATATGCTTTTACTAACTCTTGATCACTTTACCAATGAAAACAGAAATTTGGATAGTCCAAAGACATTTTAGAAATCATTTCAGTTGGACTTCGTGATAATTAAGAAAGTGTGGCTGGTGTGTTAAACCCCAACTGCATGTTAGGTTTACCTTCAGAGCCTGGAAACCCTGAGAGACCCTTGTCTGCTGTGGGATACAGACATTTACAGTTTAAATCAAATTAAATTAAATTTTTAATTAAAATGAATTACGAACTGTAATAAAAAAAAACTTGTTCCCAAGTTATTCTAATATGCAGTCAGGGTTGAGAACCACTTGAAGTTTATGGTTTTGCTTGTACAATTAGCCAGTTTTGTATGTAAGAAGAGGCCACATTATTATTGTTAAGAATATGTACCCATCTTGTACTTAACAGTGTGTGAAGCACTTACTACAAATGTTTCTCATGGCCCCATTTTTATACCTAAGAAAGACTTCAAATGGTAAATAATTGGTCTCAAGATAGACCTATTATGAGGAGGATTAGAAAGACATCTGATTTTAAATCCACTTTCTTTGTCACTACTCCCTTACGGAGTAGTAAGAGTTTAGATCTCAGCATCCTCAACTGAAATAATGGATCTCAAATTAGTTCACCTTTAGAACTATTCTTATGTGTTATGTACCTTCTGCTTGTGGTTGTAATTTTTAGCTTCACACAAAATACTGAAGGCACTGAGAACATCATTCAAGATGTCAAGTGAATCCCAGATTTCCCTGGCTTGCCTTCCTCAAGCAGGCTTCTATGCTGTATATCGCATTCAAACAACATTTTAAGGGTTTCATAGAGTGGAGGAAGGAAGGCCACAGTTTTGGATATTACATGGTGTTAACATAGATACAAATAGAAAGAATTGCATTGATGTATGATTAGCTAATAAGTCTAATAATTGTTGACTTTCATTTATAAACTTTGATTATTGACTGACTTGTGGACAGTATATATAAGCTAGATTAAATCCCACTACCACAGCAGAAAAGTAGTTTTTTTTGTATTCAAAATTTATTTACTTGTTAGTACTTGTACTTACTTGGCTATTGTCATCCTTATAAGTAATTTCTAATATAGATAAATAGGTTTTTCTAGTAACTGTAGTTATCTGTGTATGTTTCTATTTTTTCTTTAATATTTAGCTATTAAAATAGCTGTTGATTCAGAAAAATCTCATCACATTGGCAAATACAAAATAATATTGGAATCTACTGAATGCAAAGTTAATTTTATGCTTTATCTGTTAGATGGTGTTATCACATTCTTTTGAATACTGTTACTTTTTTCCATTGACAGCTTTTACATTTCTCATAGTGTCGTGTGTGTGTACCTATACATACACACAATCATGTTTTTCAGTTTATTTGAAGATCTTACACCAACTCTTTGATTAGTCCATTTTTTATTGAAAATAATATGTGCATATGGTTAAAATGTGTTTCAGACAATAGGGTGTAATGATGAAAATACCTTCTTCTCACCCTAGACCTAGTTCTGTTCTTGGAAGCATTTGTGTATGCTTTTTCAGTTTTCTATGTTTATTTTTTCTGTTTCATTTAATACAGATGTAAATATGAGTTGTAATAAACAGCACTGCACATTATTTTTATTATACACGTGATGTATTCTAGTTGTATATCACATTCTAAATAAATATTGAGATATTGTTGACATTGCTGTTTAACTTCTGCCTTTTATTAATGTATTTTTCTTTTTAGTTGATTATTTTCAGTGTTAATTACTATTCAGTTTATTAAGTAGTCATAAAGTATCCATGTAATTTTAAAATAGAGCAGTTCCATCTCTTTCAAGTTATAAGTGGTGTTTGTACTACACATTAATAATAATATATTCTGCATGTGCATTTATGATACTGTTCAAAAGTTCTTGTTATGTCAATGAAATTGTCTTTATTTTGTGTTAAGGTTTTAGGAAAAACAAGTTATGACAGCATTCTTAAGATATTTTCTTAAATTCTAAAGCTTTTTTCTAAAAGTCACTTTGCTTTAGAGAATTAAGCAGAAAGCAAGTAAAAGGAAATAGAAAACAATGATGTCTTTAAGTGACAAGCAGCCTGTGTAGTCCCTTTTGACTACAGAAACCTTGATTTCTAGGTTAATAACCTTTCATAATGCTTATGCATTCGGCCTAATAGAAAACTTCGAATTCTAGCAATGTTGACCTTTTTTATTAATGTTTTAACCATGTAGCCCTAGTTTTGTTTTTTCATATAAATGGTTAATTAGTGTAAGTAGATTCTTAATGGATATTGAAAATGACAAAGTCAGTATGTTTTAATTCACATAACAATATTTAATAACATAATTAGTTAAAATTAGATTCATATAACGGTATTTTCCTTCTTGTGTATTAAAATAATTGTAGTTTAATTTGAAGTTTCTAAATTGAAGAATATTTTATTCATTTTTCCGACATATTTTGTTTCTTTATGGAAATTAAAGTTTTCGAAATACTAAATGTATACTGAATCAAAAGATGACATCACTGTGCTTTTCAAATTTTTTTTGCCACTTTTATTTTTTTAAAAAAATTATTTTTAGTCAATTTACCTGTGGTAATAAGGAGTTAAAGAGTCCTTAAATGTTCTTGAATGCATATTCCAGTTTTTCAATGAAGGCTAAAAAATCACAAGAAAAACATTTAATATTGCAGCAGTCAGAACAAATTATTTTAAAAGGTACAAAGACATTATAAAGAAAGTTAATTTATCTGTTGAAATTTGATGCATCAGGTACTTTTTTTAAAAAAAATTTTCCTCAATATAAATTATGATTAGAATCTTTTAATAACATTAAACACCATGATGGAAATACACTTAAGTTAAAGCATCATTTGATTTTGGCTTGAAGATAGTAACTAGTATTTTGGTTTAATTTTTATAGTTTAGGCATTTCCTAGACTACAAACCACTTTTTAATGGCTCTCTGAACACTTAAATATGAGAATTCATGACTCTTTGTTTTCAAATAGGGATTGGTAGAACTCTAATAAAATATTTTTTTAATAAAATATTTTTAATGACGTTCAGTAGGAGGCTAAGTAGTTTCTAAGATTTGCACAAGATCTATCAATTAAGTTTGTATAAGACATAGAAAATGTATACTTTCCTAAGAGCTCAATCTCAAAAACAGCAAAAAAAAAAAAAAAAAAAAAAAACAGTGGAAAACTTTCAGAAACTAGAACTAGCATAACTAGATGAAACTGTGTTACTTTCACATCCTGGGTTAGGCAGCAAGCACAGTAGCCTCAGGACATTGGAATCCTGTCCATATTCTCAGTGAGCCATCACCAGGGTGGGAAGAGGAGCCATCCCAAGATTATGTCTCACTCCCCATTTTTGGAATGGCACTCATCCTTGGCTGTGTGTAAAAGGAAATAGAAATGTGAAGTCTGCTGGAACAGAAGAGTAAAAGCTATGGAGAACGTGCCTGAGGGCCACATTCTGCTACACATTGGGGATTGCAAGAGGCACAGAGTGCTTGTGACCTTGGCCCTCAAAGGATTTAACATTTCGTGGGTAGTACTGTGGGGTGCCATGAGACATTTATAATATACCTATTTGAACCCCTGGTTTTGGGCATTTTAGGATTACCAAATTTTTAACATAAGTGAATGTATAGTAAAAAACTTAACTTTATATAGAAATACTAATTTTGCAGTGATGTCTTGACAGATAAGCTACTCCTTGAGAGAACTCTAGAACTTAGTTGTTTTTTTTTCAATTGAAATGTAAATAGGTTCCATTTATCTGTTTAAATCGGGCTAATAGATCTCCATATAGTTTAAGTCTTCTTTAAAAGCTCTTGTGATAAATGAGCAGAAATTAAAAGAGCTCTGTAAAGATCTTAATATATTTTATAAAAATGCTGCTGCTACAATTGCAGGTCCTTTTGGAATAAATCATGGGATTGAGCTTCATTCAGATGTGGTGGAATATGCCAAGGAAAAGCTGGAGAGCTTCATCAAAAATAGTGATAGCTTTGATAAGTAAGTATTCGTATCTATAGTTTTGGTTTGAAAGCACTTGATAGATATGTTTGACATGTCTGTTCCTTAATACAATTAGTTTATTGATCTTGAATTATTCAGTTGAATACAGCAAAAATCAGTATGGCATAAAATGAGAAAGAAAATTTAGTTAGGAAAATTATTCTATGCTCTTAATTTTGTATGTCTGTCTATAATAACTTACTGCTTAATTTTATGCTGCTGTCATTTTTATAGTAGGGTGATGTTCCATTTATTAAACATACAAGTACCTTTTCTGATATATAAAGATGCTTGGCATTAGAATACTTTTCTTGAGCTGGTTTTATGCCTTTGGGATAGTAATTTTACAGTTTTGTCCTCTTTGTAGTCTAACCTGTCAGTGTACAAAGGACTTTCTTAACGATTACTGTAATTGTACTATATGTACTATATTTCAAAGACATTGTCATAGGAATAGATTGCATATCTTGTGTTAGGGCTGTATTTTAGAAAATGTTTTAAACTCATACTTTCCTGGAGAAGAAACACATCACAGGCTTTGGTCCTCCTTAGTGGCAGGGTAGATTGGTGCATGTTGCTAAAATTCAGCACTGATAATACTGTAGAGTGCAAGGGTTTATGCTAATGTCTAGTAGCTCTATGAAATTATGTAAAATTTCTATATCTCAGCTAGTCACATTTTCAAAGAGAAAAAGCCTTAAGAAGGACAGAAACTGCAAACTAAAACGAGAGATTTTATATAACAAAGTTTTAGTATAAAACCATTGTCCTCCAACTTGGCTTATTGGGAGTGGGCCTTCCTCACTCCTCTCCAGATCCTGGCCATAACCACAGAGGTAAGAAACCTGGGGGGACTCTAGACTGGAGTTGAGGGGTTTTATCTAGACAGTGTAGACTTGGGTAACAACGCCATGAGGTAAGCAGAGAGACCCTGTGAATCTCTGCTGGTGTGTTTTTCTTTGTCCCTATTTTCTGCTGCTTGTCCTCCTTCCCTTGCCCTTTGCAAAGTTTGTATGTATCCTCTGATACACTGCTGCAAAATCCTGAGTGTTATAGAGGGAAGGGAGTCTTGTGTCTTAGGTATGATTGTAGTAACTTTTTTAAAACCTCAGACAAGCTTGGATGAGTTGGGAAATGCTCAGGTCTTAATTTCATTCTATAATTCAGTGGATTTGAGCAAGCCATTTGAATTTTCTGTATCAGTTTGTTGGACACCGCCTTATTTATGCTTTTCTTTATAAATAATATTTAATTCATAATTTGAATCATTTTTCAAGTGCTTACTGTGTTGGTTCATATTCTGTTTCCAAGAATAACAGTGTTTGACAGAAATGAAAGTTTTTAGCCAGTTATGAGAAATTGGTCAGTTTTAGCATCCTTTCTTATCGTCATCCTTTTCTTACTTTAAATTATTATTATGGTAAGTGCTTCAGATGTAGACATTAATATTTTTATATAGTTTATTAGAACTAAAATTTTGTTATTTATTGAGTTCATGCTGTTTGAAGTTATTCGTTTTGATGTTGAAACTTAATGTGTATATAAGTGCCTTTTGAATGCATTTGAGCTAAGAAAATAAAAGTAATTAGTTAAAGCAGATATTTAAGGTCTATTATAAAGTCTTATACATTAGGTAGTAATGTATTTCATGTATTAATATGCGTGAATACAGATAATTTCATTTTGGTTCATTAATTGAGCAGAACAAACTCAAGAATCTTGAATTACTGAAGCACCTTTATACAAGTGTCTTTGGAGCTCAAGCTTATTGTGGACAAATGGGTGTGGTCCTAGAAACAGTAAAATATGTAATTTAAAGCATTACTGTGTTGATAAAATTTAAATAAGTGAAAATTGTTTGAATTTTTTTTGTAAAGATCAAATTTGCTTGGCTTGTATTTTTTGAGTTTTGTTACTACTGTGCAATGTGGATTATTCATAAAATGATGAGTCATAAATGATAGTGATATGACTGATCTAAATGTTTCTGTAAAATATCTAGTGGTGTTATTTTAGTTGAAATAATCAGACTTTATAATGTATATAATGTAAAGTTGTTAACTAGAGTGTTGCGATTTATTTTGAAAATGAATTCTTATATTAATAAAATAGTTTGAAAAAATGAGGCAGTTTTAGAAATGTTACCTAACTTGGTTTTCAGATAGCTTTGTAAAATATTAGTTAGTTATTTCAGACTGAAAATAATTTGGATACAAAGGGTAGTAGATACTGGGAAAGTATTTCATTTTGCAGAGAGAGTTGAGAATTAAGTAGTCAAATTTAGTGCACGATTCAATGGATTCTTTTTGGTTTCTTTATATGATCTGGTTTTGGTGACATGATAAAGATAATAATTTTCTTGCTATCTTATGGTCTTAATTACTGTACTATAATCTTGATGTTTGCAGATGTTTTTATTTTAAATCTTTTAAGTTTGAAGAGCTTGCTGTAGAAAGTGATTTTAAAAATCCCACTTCCTGGCAGTTTTACTAAATATTAAATATAATTGTTTACAGGTAATTAATTCAACAAAACAAAGTAACTTAGGAAAATTGATTGCTATTTATGTATTCTTTAGTACCAGATTATCCTTGATTAATGTGTAACACAGAAAGTATAGATAGCTAAAACCTAATACTCTCCTAGCCTGTAGGTTTGGCTTTTTTTTAATCAGTTCTTTTTTGAAAACTATTGTCATATCACTTACGATTTAAACGTCCTTCAATATTTCTTTTTTTTTTTTTTAAGATTTATTTTATTTATACATATAAGCTGGGGTACAGGTCAGAGGCGTGGGGCGGCAAGAGGGTTCACCAGAGACAGAGTGGGGAGCAGAACAGGCAGATCAGAAATACACTGCTGAGGGGAGCAGCGGGCAAGGCAGGAGAGGTCTGCCGCACCGTGTGGGATTCTCCCCGGCTAGGCGTCGAACTGGCTCATGTGCTGCCGACAGCTCCACAGTGCAGTGCTCAACCACTGCGCCACCAGGGAGGCCCAAACGTCCTTCAATATTTCTATACATCTGTTGGCAATTTTAGTGAACTTCCAAATATAGTAAGTTGAAAAAAGCCCATAAACTAATTAACACTAGAATATATTATAGAAGACGGCCTTTTAAGAAGTGTGTGTTTTTGGGTGTGCACAAAGCAAGCTTGGTTCCTCAGTCTTGAAGGTAATACTCTTTTTAAAAAAGTACCCTTAATATAATTGCATTTATTGATACTTTTAAACTTTCCATGTGTTAGTCCCATGCCAGCAAATGAGCCAACTAGGAAAGGCTACTTTGAATTTACCGCGACCGAGAAGGAGTTGAAGGGGGAGTTTCACATGATTGATTTGTTCCTTTGATACCCGTGGTATTTTCCCATTCACCAAAGTTCCCTTATAAAACTGACATTTGATATCAAGGGTTTGGTAAAACACACACAACCTTTACCACTAATGAATGGCCAGATAGTAAATATTTTAGGTTTCCTGCGTTCAGTGGTCTTTGTTGCAACTCTTCAGCCTTCCATTGTCGTGCAAAAGCAGCCTTAGGCACTACATAGAACATAGACATAGGCTTTAGTGTTAAGGGAACACACGGGAACACTAGATTTAACAAAGCAAGCTGCAGGCTAGACTTGGCCTGTTAGCCAGTTTGTATTCTTCACACATATTCTTCAGATGTCTTTTAGTGTACTCTGATCTGGACAGTTTGGGCCTAGCCCTTAAATGCCTCTTTGTTTCTGGCTTTCCTGAGGAAAGAGGGTTGGGGAATGTCAAGTGGTAAGAGTTAGTGTTTGTGCAGGTACAGTAAAAAAATTATCTTTTCAGCTGTAGTTACTTGGAAGAGTAAGTCAGTAAAGGAACCTGAATTGTAGACCTTTACCTTATAAATACTTTGCAGATGACTTGGTGATTGGTATAACATTTATTTATAGCTACATTTATGTGTTTATATAATATACACATGGATGTAGTTGACTTGGCTCCCTAGGATGAATGCTTTGTATTATTTCATTTTCTTGTAAGAAAATAAGTCAATAGATCCTATTTTCCTTCTCCACCAAGGATACTACAACTGATTGTGGAAATACTTTAAATTAGTCAGATGAGTATAGCATAGTCTAATTCATTGAAGATTTTCATTCTATTTGAACAGAAGACCATTGTTTCTATATAGTTTGTATAGATGAGGGATGATAGAAGTACTAAAACAATGAGATAAAAAAAAGCACTCTATATATCACCTATTCTTTCACTACTGTTTACCGTTTTAAGTGCTTTATCCTTATTTCTAGAGGTGATTTTGGTGTCCACATTTCCCAGGTGGAAAAACTGAGAATTAGACAGAGAAATCATAATCTGAGCTAGACTGGTCTTTTTATTTAGTTCTGATTTAACTGTGTAAACACTGATTTAGTCTAATATTTCTTCTCAGCAATAAGCTGTTACCAATGAAATACAGCCTTGCAATTTAGCCGCAGTAAAGAAATTGAAGTAGCACTTTAATTCGTTTTTTTCATTCCATTTAAAATGAGTGCCCTGCAAATGGTTATATACACTATAGTATTCTTACTACAGTGCATACCTACTCTGTTCACTAATGAGACTCACGTGTGGTGTGAATAACTGTTGGGAGAAGGGATGAATGGGTTGGGTATTGTTTTCCTCAAATTTAATTGAAGTGTAAGTTTTAAATCCAGAGCTAGTATAGTCTTTTCCATTTGAGAATATTTTACTGATTTATGGCCTAATTTTATTTTCAATTATAGGTTTGTTTCTTACATAATTTTATTTGCATTGGAAGATTCAAATGCTTCTATATTCTGTCAGTTTTATCAGTAGAGAGTAGTCCTGCTTCATCTTCATATGGTATATTTGAAGTATTTTTGCTATATATAAATATATATAGTCAACATTATTTCAGAATACTTAACAGATAATTTGAATATTTTGACATAATATTTGAATAATATTCAGATGGTAGTCTTAGAACAGTTATAAGTTTGAAACAATTTTTAATCATCACATACTTTCAAATGGTGGAAGAGAAATGCTTGAAGATCATCAGGGCTATAGTTATTTAGCATCCGTTAGAAATGGCATGGGTAAAAGTTAAATGGCTTCAAACACAACATTAGAAGAAGTTATTGTTGATGTAAAAGGCTCTCATAAATATAACATACTGGTTACAACTTGTATAAAATGTTTAGTAATTATTTTTCATCCTATGAATTTGTCTAAAGCTTCATTCAATGAAAAATTCACTTCATTTACTCTAACACTTGATTGAATAATTTGTGATTTATTCTGAGGTGACTTTGATTGATGCATTTGGGAGGGAAAATTCTTGATAACGTCTTTTAATTTAAAAAATTCAGTACCCTAACTATCACTTGTAAAAGTTTTAAATGTATTGCATTTTGGAGATAGATTGTTTTCCTCCCACTGGAAAGTTCTGAAGTTTTGTCTTTGTTTTAATAAAGTAGTCATAGCTTTTAAAACTCAAAATGTTATTCTGACAAAATGTTTTTAGAAAAAGAAGTTTCTATCATTAACTTGGCAGGTTGTTTTGGATGAGATATGAGAACAAGGTAGGATTCTTTCTTATGTCCTTGAAATCCCTTATTCCATTGGCATAATTGTCTGAAATTTCAATAACAGCATCCTGTGACACTTGATAAACTAGGTGTGCAAATTGTCAGCCCCCACCTCAACAGTGTATTGAAGGGGAATGTTGTTTTTTCTACTCTCAGTCAGCTCCTAGACCTAGACTATCCGTCTAAGAGGGAAGCTGCAGGGCAAGGCTAGGTCACCCTGATCTCCTAGCAGCTTATCAAAAGAATTATATGGGCAAGTTGGCAAGGTCCCTGCTGTGAAGGAAATCATCTGTCCATCTAAAGAGGAAGATATTCCAACATGCACAAGCAAAGGAAACCACTGCTAAGGTAAGTGATTAGAATCCTGGTGTTATTTTGGGCAAGTGTTCATGTTCTAAAGCTAGACACGTATGTGCTGTACATTTTCCCACAAATGATTTTCATCATACAATTTAGTAAGAGTATGTCAAATAATTTCCATTCCCTGAATAAGAGTCAAAAAGCAGTCATTTGATTTTTAAGTTCAAATCAATAAGTATACATCTAAAGTGAGTGAATTTGTAGTTATTCTACACATTTCAGAACTGTTGTATTTTCTTTTTGAGTATATAGATTTATATTGTTGGGTGTACAGTGTAAGTTAGGGGTGTGAGTCATCTCTAACTGGAAAATTTAATTTTGGAAATACTCTTCAAAAAACAATGTTTATCATTTTATTAACATAAACTTCTAATGAAATTTCCTAAATCAAATATAAAAGCTAGGGAAAGACCATGTTAACCATACTTTTACAAGTAAAATTATAACCATGTAGGAAAAAACATTTTGGTAGACCTCTTACTGTTATATGTTCTTTTTTCTCCCCTCAGATTTCATTTAGTATGTGGTTGATGTGAAAAGGTAGAACTGGGATTTTCTCTTTCACTATGTTTAACCTAGATTTCATTTGTAAATCTATAAATAGTGTAGTACTATTTTGTAGTAAACTGAAAACTTCTGGTTAGTTTATTGCTTTAGTCTTCTACATTATGTAATAATTCTATTTATGATTTAAAACATCCTTTGCCTATAGAAGTCTGTGGAAACTTAGGTAAGATGCCACTTTCAGAAGTTAGTGTAAGCCTAAGGGGGAGAACTATTTTATTTTCTTTGCTACATTGGAAGAATTAATGAGTTGTAATTTACTGTGGTAACATGATTAGCTATCATACCTATCTCAGATCAGTCACTTAGTTCTTCATAGGTATGATATGAGCATGATATATGGATATGATCATATCTTAAATATTTTTTTGCCTGAGAAATTTTAATTACAGACCTTTCAAAACAGTATTATCAGCTGTAGAATTGGTATGAAGTTATTTACATGAAATGCTATTATAAAAGTAGAATACAAAATAACCAAATCAGATTCTCAATTATGTACCTAGTGAGAAGTACTAAAGCTCACCTGTAAGTCCTCTATTACGACTTGCCATTATGCATGTGCACACACATGTGAGCGCACTGCATGCAACCTGAGGGTTGTTTTGTTTACTAGTGCGAAAAATTCTTGTATTATAAGTGAAATGGGTCAAGCAGTAGTTATAAATATAATAAATAATACCCAGATATGAGATAACCCCAAGATGAGAGACTATCTCTGGTAGACAGTTTTTAATGACTACAAAATTGGCAGTATTACAGCTTTTCTGTAATGTGTTTGGCATATGAATTCTCTATGTTATAGATGTCTTAGCACCAAAAATTAAAAATATTCTCTCCACAATTTTTCTTAGGTTCTTGAACAGATCTAGAAGTAGTCCAGTCCTTTTGAAATGCTGTCTCAAGTTTAATAAAACTTTCAAGCTTTGAGTATTTTGCTAAAGGATATGAATTTAAATATGCTAAATGAAGCTGTGAAGTTTCTATATGCATTTGTAGATGTTTCATTTGCATTTGTAGAAATTATAAATTTGTATATCTCACTTTTTTCTACAAAAATCCTTTGTTTTGATCTACATTATAAGGGAGATGAGGTAGTAAGTTGTTTTTTTGAATAAGGGTGACTCGTTTAAGATACTCAGAAAGTCCTCACCACCCTCCCCCCCAATAAAAAATTGTCCTTTCGGTTATAGGACATGTGATTTATTCATTGAAAACAGATTTATTATTGTTTACCAATTTGAGTTTTGCTTTTACTGGTATTTTGAGGGAAAAAATCCTGTATTCTGTAACATGAAATTACAGTTATTTAGGATAATTAGTAAAACAAGAGCCATCATGTTTATACAGCAGGTAACATAGGCACAAACTTTTTCTGTAAATATTTCTGGGTTTCTCAAGATTTTTGTGCTCAGCAGATTTATTTTGTCAAAGCTGAGTTCACATTCAAAGTTGGTAGGTAAAATTAACACAAAACATTTGTTTCTTGTATGATTTGCTTATTTAGTAAATTTTTTTTTGAGGACTGTAATGTGATGGAAATACAATTAAAATTCAGAAGAAATATTGAGATACAGCAGGAAAACCAGAATGTTTCAAGGGCAAAATTATGTTAAGGACAGAGTATCTGATGTTTCTATTTACCTGTGATAAGTAGAAGGGTATTAGTGTTTTCAATTTATATGACTATTGATACACACATATACACATAAATCTAAGAGTAATACTGAGATATTTAACATTTTCTTTGTACTTAATCTCTTAAACCCCTTGTAAGTTTTTTCCTTACTTGTACATGTCAGTTTGTACTAACCAGATTTTAAGGGCTCAGTATTCACATATGGCTAGTGTCTACCATCTTAGTGTAACTCTGGATTGTCCTATTTCGGTTCTTAGAGCCCTGGTTGTCATTTCTCAGGGAACTTTTGTCTGCCTCCCTAAGTTGGGTTTTTTTTGGTTCATTTTCGGTTTCATAGAATTAGAGCATTTATCACACTTATCAATTAATCTTTAATTAGTGAGGTTATTTGGTACTTCTCATACTCTAGATGTAAACATGAGTTTGCCATTTCAGTTCCAGTGTTTACATAACAACTGGTACTCAGTAAATAGTATTTTACTGACTGAATTAGGCTCATTACTAGCATAAGGTAATTTGACCAGAGTTCCATGTTTGATTTTGGAATTGGGCACTGAATTCTTTCTGATTCATTTTGCTGGGATGAGAATGTTACAAAATATCACTGATGTGAGAAGTGGTTTTAATCATAAATTTAATGTTTAATGGTATTTTCCTAGGTAATACTTTCGTAAGGTACTGCATATTTTTAATTGGTAGGAAACTTTTAAAACTATAAGCTTATTTTTAAAGCTTATTTAATATGCATGATGATAAAAGAGGTTTAATCAATTTTTTGAATTCCTTTCTCACACTTATCCGGAAGGTTATGACTGACTTAAATTATTTTAAAAATTATTTTAAATGAATTTTCATAAGAATGAAGATTCAGTCTTCATTGAAAATAGTATTGTAACTTTTTTAAAGAATTCTTACTGTGAGTTTGATAAAATGATTAGGTCATGTGATCTAGAAATGATGGTTACCCAATTAATTACTAAAAGCCAAGAAATATTTTGACCATATTTTAGACAGTAATAGGTTGTAACATAGTCCTGAGTCTAAAAGAAATTACACAAGCCCCTCTCCCCCACCTGGATAATTTTACACTTTTGTGCCTGCCATACGAGAAGGAGGAATGAGATAGTGTTACAGAGTTGGGTACCAACTCAAAACTTGAAATGTAATTTTAAGGGATAGACATTTACCTAGTGAGGAAAAGAAGGAAATGTAATTTCATTCAAAAGAATAGCATCATATACACAGACACAGGGTTTTAAAACACTTTGTAAAAGTTCCTTTAAGCAATTAGAAGCAAATACTTCAGTCTGGCTATGACATAGTATATGACAATTGAGTCTGGAAGGGCAACTTTAGAGTAGAATCATCAAGAGTTGTACATGGCACTCTTAAGAGCTTGAGCATATTCTGGGTATAAGGGAACATCATAATAGAAGGGATACCTAAAAAGTGTGAGCAGTGAGGAGGCAATTATAGTAAAAAAAAATAATAATGGGGTATGAACATCCTTAGTGTGGGGGTGTGAAGAAGAGAGTATAGGGTATATACTGTTTGCTTACCTTGATCCCAACCCCCTCAATCCTCTCTACCCCATTCCCATTCCTCTACACCAAGAAGAAATGGAGGACGGGGCTTAATTCTGGCAAACTCTTCTATCAGTGATCATGAGTCTGTGTTTTAGTGAATTTTAATGGAAACTTACTGTGTAATCTGTTAACTATCAAAGGTCAGGATACGTTTTACAAAATAAAAATGATTGATTCATTCAGTGTTTTTTCACGGCATGCCAAAGCTTTTTAATGTAAATTATTCTCAAAAAATAATCTTGATTTTTGCTCTGTGGTCATAATAATGTTAATCAACTTAAAACTGAAGGGATGTTTCATGCTCCATGTGCTCATTGAAAAAAAGGATTAATGTTTTATTAGTGCATTGAAGTTTTAATTATATGTTATATGTTAGAAACTACTTTCAGATTTGTCTGTCAGAATCAAGGACTAAATTAGAAGTCAAGTAGCATAGTTTGCAAAAGTATAACTATCTCCATGAACCAACACTGTAACCAGGAACAAGCTGCCAGGATAAAATGCCTGGATAAAAATGCCTTATCTCCACTTTGGTTGCATAAAAGATCACAGGGGTCCAAACAGCAGTAAGAAAAAACCACTATTCATTCTGTTCTCTGTTCGAATTCTGTAACATAACTCTGCTAAACTTTATTAGAAAAATCTCCCTGATCTTGGTTATTGCAAGGGTAAATGATGCCTTTTTCTTACAGAGCTTTGCCACTATATGCTTACCAAAAATGACAAACTGAGAATACTGCACGAGCCCTTCCATATTTTCATTAGGCACCATAACCTTTTTCGGAAAGGGCAGTGGAATGTGAAGTTTTGCTTGTTTGTTTGACCCTTGTGATTTTCACTTTTATTATGTATCATTTGTGGGGCATGTGATTCTGCTGGGCTTCTCGTTATATTTATTTTTAAGCATTAAGGTTTCAGTGTGCCCAAAAATATATTAATATTTTGAAAACATGTACACTATATCATTGGTAATAAAACTGTATTTGATCAGTGTTAAACTTTATAAATATGATATTAAGTCAAATTTCATAATGACATTTTATCCTTATAATTTTAATAACTAAAATATTTCAAAGAACTGGATTGTTATTTTTTTTACATTTTTATTTAAATGAATTAGAATATATGTGTTTTTCTATGCAGATTTGAGTTCTGTGAACCTGCATTTGTGGTTGGTAATTGCCTCCAGATAGCATCTGACAGTCATCAATATGATCGAATTTATTGTGGTGCTGGAGTCCAGAAAGACCATGAAAACTACATGAAAATATTACTAAAAGTTGGAGGCATTCTAGTAATGCCTATAGAAGATCAGGTAACTTCTTTTGTCATTTTCGTATGTCATAATGACATAGGAAACAAAGAAGGAGCAATTATTATATTGTAGTTTTTAAAGAAGAACTATTGCTCTTAGACTTAACTATGTAGAAAAACTTGAGATGGTTCTATTTATCTAAAACAAATAATAGAAAAAAAAATCCCTCTACAACTATTAGAGGAGACTTTGACTTTCACCCAACCTACCTGTGTGGATTTGCCAAACTGTTCCCTTCTGTAGTTTTCTCACCTGGCGATATTTAACTGAATAATAGCCTCTATGAGCTGCTCAATTTCCATTATTCTTTAACTCTCTCAATATAGCAAAAAGAAATCCTATTTGGAGTTTGGTTTGATGTGCTTAACTCCATTAAAGAAACAAGAAATTTTAGAATCTTCATGTAGTACTGTGTAGACTCATTTGAAAATATCTTTCAGCTATTTGCCTGCCTGTTTCTTGGTTTTAGTAGGTATAATGTATGAAGTACTAATTTACTGAGAAAATTGATCAATCTTGCAAAAGCAAATTATCTAAAAAATTTTAAAACTATATTGAACATCAAATACTTGTGACACCTTTTGTGTTATTCTATGGCAAATATTTAGGGGAAAGTAATTTTGTTGCATTCAAATACAAATGATTATATAACAATCATTGAAATTGCTATCGTTGAAATCATTTTTTGAAATTATAAGTGTGGTAAGAAAATCACATTTGCAGAATTATATTAGTCTTTTTCCCCTTTACATAGTTAACACAAATCATGCGAACTGGACAAAACACTTGGGAAAGTAAAAATATACTTGCTGTTTCATTTGCTCCACTTGTGCAACCAAGTAAGAACGATAATGGCAAACCAGATTCTGTGGGACTCCGTAAGTAATATTAGGACTTTCTGATTAAACTGAGATTTACAGCATTTAACTCCTGTGCTTTAGATTTCATGGACTATATAATTACAAAGAACTATGCAGCAGTATATTCAGTGTACTTATTCAGCCTCTCCCCACATGCGCCGCTTCAATACCCACCTCCCCCAGACAGTTACCTTTTTGGAAGCATAATATGAACTTATTAGTTACAGTTGTGAATTAATAATAGTAAATTTGGTGGTGTCCTTTTTTCCAGATAGAGGCAACAAATACAAAAGCCTTTAATTTAGCTCAAAAGAACTTTGTCATTCCAGAGTGATAAATAAGTTCAAGGGTGGCTGAAGGTCGTTGACTAGGCTGTAGAGGACAGATTGTAACAGAATTTTCTTGTAGTCAAAGTGAAAATAGGTATGAACCTACTTCATGAGGAAGATATAAGTTGAGAATCTCCAACATAAAGGTGACATTTCAAGCAGTGAGAACATTTGGTAAGACAGAGAAAAGGTGCTCAAATTGGAGTTATTGTCCACCATTCAGAGATAAAACAGGTTGATGTATTAGCAATGGGAGGACCAAAGATGGAAGGACTACCAGTATATTAAAAACTGAGGAAGAAAAATGTTTCAAGGAAGGACTGACCAACTTACTGAGGGATATTGAGACCTTGAAAAAGAAGAGGTTGGTTTTAGAAATCAGTGGATAGACAGTTCTTTTCCAAAAATGAACTTTGGCATAGTAAAACCTCTTAATTTGCTTTTGAGTTCATTTCAGAGTACCTGCCTTTTAGAGAGGAATTAATTTTATTTTCAGTGTTCATTTTACCTCTTTGGAGCTATATGATTTTCTGGTCTTTTTGGTTGTTTTGGGAATTACATGAAATAGTATTTGTGAAGTGTTTGGCATATAATGATTGCTTCATAAAGAATAGTGCTGGGATTTGGGGAAGATCAGTCAATTGTACATGATTTTTACTGTTCAAATTCTTACCAATGGAGAAATGGACCTGGGGGTTAGCTAGCTTTATTACCCATCATAGTAGTTAGGAGAATATGGCTTAGGTCTATAACCTTAAATCAGGTTTACCTGTTACAGGTAAATTAGCTTTATGCTTACAGGCAACACTGACCAGTCACTATTGAGTTAATCCATACACGTATGGGTGAATAGAACTTAATCTGTGTACTTTTCCATGGACATACCATAGAGGAAGGAGAAGGAAAAAGAGTAGGACAAAGACACACAGACCAGCTGCTGCTTACACTCACACTTATCCAAGCCACTCTCCTGCCTTGGGGAGGAATGAGCCTGGTGATAACAGAGAATCCTACATATAGTTCTGTAGTGAGTGTCTTTTTGACAGTGTCAATGACGTGGAGGTCTCTTCCACACAATCTGAGGAGCGGGCTTACTACATTCTTCTCTAATAGGAGCTGCCATCCATGGACTGTTCACCACTCTGTGGATTTGTAAGGTTCATACGGTCCATGTTCACATGGATCATACAACTTTTTCAATGAGAGCTACTTTTTAGTAGACTACCCACTACACACACACCCAGGTTTGTACATGTAGGTATATATGTATCTATTTATAAATGTATACGTATACTGTATAATACACTAAACCATAATTTTCGAATACTTAAAACTCCTTGTTAAAAAAAAGCTAGGGGAAGAGATAAAGGAAAAAACAGTAGTAACAAAGTAAAACTATTTCTTCCCTCCTGAATTACAGTTTGTTTATGACAATTTTGTTTAACCTGTCATGACTGCTGGAGAGTATAAGAATTAGTAATGGAAAAAAGATGTCTGACACAATTTGTCTCTGACAATGACCTAAACGTTATATATAATGTGCATCACATTTAAGTGTACTCATAGGGTCCTCTGTAGATTTATGTGCAGCAAATATTTAAATGTTTTACTTAATAGCTGACACTGTTATAATCCTCAGTTTTCTTCTTTTTATCTGTCAGTTTTTCTAGTTTAATTTCCTTTAGAAGAGTCTTGGTTGTAATGTGGTTTTGTAATAACAAAATTTATAAATGGCATGAATGACGATGTACTATAAATGAGCAGTTTTCCATCATTTTAAGGATGTCAGCACAAATCTAGGAAGTTTTAATAAGACTGGCATTGGTGGATTGATTGGCATTTATGATTATGAATGTAAAGTAGGAATATATTTAATGGAATAGAAAAAAATGGAAGACTGTAAATGTTTTAAAAAATCTATCATCCCTCTGACATATTTGTGGGTGAAAGGATTTGTCTGAATCTCTCATCAAAATAATCTGGGGTAGGGACATGAAAAGGAAATGGGAATATTAGTGAAGTAAGAGTAGCCATAGGAGGTGACCGAAGCTGGTGGTATAGGTGTTCATTTTACTATTACCTTTCTTATGAGAGTTTCTATAAATTAAAGGGAAAAAGTCATAGCTACCAACAGTAACTTAAAAGTGAGTCAGGAATTATGAATTAAAAAAAAATACAGCTTCATACAGTAATGATCTGAGGATGAAAAAGTTTTTGAGAATGGTCTAAATTTAAATTTAATAGGCTATATGGAAACTGAAAACAATTTATCTTTTCTATGAAAACAACTTGGTGTTCAGAGAACTTTATTTCATTAATAATTATAGCAAGTTGAAATATGAAAAGAATGCAAAAAAGCTAAAAATATATGTATGCAACTCTTTTATTAAATATAATTTGTAGCTATGAAATTGCTTGTATTAAGTTGCTGCTAAAATGTAGTCAGAGCTTTTTCCTCAAGCTCATCACTAATTTTTATTCAACTTAAAATCATATTTCTTTCCTTTTTTCTGGTATAAAACATTCTAAAAATAAGAATACACTGCTTGAAGTTTAGGGCAGTTCAAAGCTCATTGTTTTTAAGTTTGACCCAAATAAAATGCCCTTTTCACTTTGTTAATAAACTAAAAATGAAAGTGCTGACTGCTAGATTCCTATAAAATCTATAGAGAAACTACCTTTGGGGAAACAAATAGAGCTTCAGTGTGTGTGTTAAAGATAACCTTAATTGTAATTTTGGATTGAAAACTTCAAAATAAAATTTTATAGCAGTCAGGATTAGTATTGTCTGGTCCATTAAATCCTTACCTCAAGCCGGAAGCTTTAGAAACAAGGAAATGTCAAAGAATAGAAAACATTGGGGCTTTTTGAATAGGTAGGGGATTGGGAATTATGTAAAGGTTTTTGTGTCATCGAAAACTTTTATATGAACATCATGTGGATGCTATTTTAGGACTTCTGAACTTCAGAAGATAGTAAAGTCATGTCTGAATCCTTTCTCTTTCTGGATCTAGTTGGTTCTGTATGAAGTTTAGATATTTTGGCAGTTAGGATTGAAAGATTCTTTCAGCATCCTTCATTCTTTCAGGAATAGCAGTGAATGTGACAGAAGAAGAATATAATTAAGGTGTTGAAAGAATTCAATACAGGTAATGTGAGAGGTTCAAGAGCAAAGATCAGCTGAAAAGACTTAATCACAGTTTTTACTTTTTACATTTCTAAAACTTATATATAGATGTATTCTCCACCCTCCCCTTTCACAGAGTTCACTCAAATTTAGGCCTTTTTCTCTTCTGTCTATATTCCTTCTTGGGTGCTCACCTCCTGTTTCTGGTCTTCTTCTGGTCTCTGCATGTCATGATTTGCTGATGACTCCCAGGTTTTTATTTCCAGCTCTGGTCTTGCTTCTGATTCCAGAATTATGATTTAAGTGCTTGTGTTTGCAAAGGAGCATAGACTTTACAGTCAGATGCTGCATTCAGGTCCCAACTCAAATCACTTATGACTTCTATGACCTTGATTAAATCACTGAAGCTCTGAGTTACTACATATAAAACATGGTAATGGGGATTGGTATGCCAGTATTCTTATTCTCAAACTCTCAATTTTGAATATGTAATAGACAGCTTAGATTTAACAAAAACAAAACAAGTTTATTTTCTTTCTATATTTGATTTTTTAAATTTCTTTTCTTCCTCTTGGTCATGTCTGTGATTAACATTAACATCTGCCTGCTTTCTTGGGCCAAAAGCTCTCCCACATCTAATCCCAGTCCATCTATCTTTACACTATGTTTCAGTTTTGTCCACCTCACTCTATCTTTACTGCCACTTCTACCTCCAAAAAGTGTGGTGATCATATTTCACATGGATTACTGGAATATTCTAGCTGCCTTTTTGTTCCCTTTTTACAATGCCTAGTCCACAGAAGAGCCAGAGTATCATTTCCACTGTATTATAACCACTGCCTTCTAAAAACCCTTTAGTAACTGCATGTTAAATACAATCCAGGTTGTTTACTTTGATACATAAGACCCATGAATGATCAGATCGTTACAGCTTTTCTCCTGCTCTCAACTTCGTCTACAGTAGCCTTCGTTAGCTCCTTGAACACACTAAAAGCTCATTTACCTCTAAAGGCTTTAATACTCTTTCTGTTCTAGGATGTTTACATGACTGTTTCCTATATCATTTAGATCCTAGTTCAGCTGTAACTTACTCAGGGAGACTTTTTTAACTAATCAAAAGTACCCATTTCTGCAGGTTACTTTCTACCATGTTATTTTTTTTTAATATATTCCTTGTTGTTTCATAATTATTTTCTTGTCAACCAAATTTGTATCTCCCTAAGAGCAGGGTCTTAGTCTATATTATCCACTGTATTTAAATAAACTCTTTTAACAGTACCTGGCATATAAAAGTTTTGGAAGACACACAGCAGGAGATATTTGACACATTTTAACATAAGATGAGATACCACTCTGTCCACAAAACTAATCATTGACAGAAACAGGACTTAGCTCAAATTAATGAATTGTTTTAGTTTCCACCTCATATAGGTGAGAGCAGTCCCAGACAGTAGAATACATAGTTTATAGCTGTATTTCTAGCTATCATGACTAGTAACGACTCTGGAATTCTCTTCCATTTCAAATTTTAGTAGGGAGTGGAAAAAGAGAGTTTGAAGAAAAGGTTTTGTAGTGGCCACTTGGTATGTGCTAAGGGATCTTTATGTTGGCCTAAAATTTCTGCTACCTTAGGGTTTTATGAAAAACCATGTCTGCTACAGCAGGGTATATCTAGTATGGGAGTGGGCATGGTCCAGGGCACTATGGGACAGTGGGAAGAACGTGGAATGTGCCCTGTGAGCTTTGGCAAAATGGTGAACTGTGCCTATAGAACTCCCTTCCCAGAGCTCACAGTCTATGTAGATGGGCTACATATGGATAGTTAAAGAAGGCAGAATTTCAAATGTTATAGCAAGAAAGTGTGGAAGAGAGGTATCCAGAAACAAGTACCAAAAGTAAAGAAATAAAAAATATGTAATATATAATGAAGATTTTTTTTTTATACTGTTTAACTGAGGACAATTCAGTTTAGTTTGTTTAGGTATTTGAGAAGGAT
This sequence comes from Scalopus aquaticus, assembly GCA_004024925.1. Lineage (NCBI taxonomy): Eukaryota > Metazoa > Chordata > Mammalia > Eulipotyphla > Talpidae > Scalopus > Scalopus aquaticus. The sequence continues at coordinate 6,715 of PVIJ01007246.1, read as the reverse complement.
TCTTGGTAATTGGTTTATTTTCACAGGGCTGGGAGCTAGAAGAATCAATTTTAGGTGTAACTTAAGAGAATTTATTTCTCTACACATAAAATATTAGAACAGGCTACAAAAAAGTATGTTTTTTTAGGCTTACTATGCATTTTTACATCTGTAGGAGGTGGGAGTAAAGCAGACTGTTTATGTTCCAACTCATACATTTGATAGAAATATGTGTCACTGATTTTAAGAAGTCTGTGGTGTCTTTTTTGGCCATTTATTTGCATAATTTCTGATGGATCTTTTATATGATTTTAAAATAAAAAAGTATAAAAAATATATAGGGTAAAATCACTTTCCCATTCTTGTCCTGTAACCTCTTAATCTCATGTACTCTGTTTTTATATTTATAGTCTTACTATCCTTTTAAAGAATTTTTATGCCCTTACGTGGGGACACATAATTGCCCAGGTATGAACCCTCTGCACTTTCCACTGTCCTTAGTACTTGGAATGGAGACTGACAAGCACCCTGAAGTTTTTGTTAGATGAAAATCAGAATCAGAAATTTCTGTTTTAATTCAGTACATATTTCGTTCTGTGAAGAAATTAACAAAGTTTTACTTTGTATGTTTTTTTTCCCCTTAGCTCCCTGTGCTGTCAGGAATCTGCAGGACTTGGCTCGTATTTATATTCGACGCACACTTAGAAATTTCATAAATGATGAGATGCAGGCCAAAGGGATTCCTCAAAGGGCTGCACCCAAAAGGAAAAGAAAGAGAGTTAAACAGAGAATTAATACTTATGTATTTGTGGGTAATCAGCTTATTCCTCAGCCTTTAGACAGTGAAGAAGATGAAAAGATGGAAGAAGATAACAAAGAAGAGGAAGAGAAAGATCACAGTGAAGCCATGAAGCCAGAGGAGCCACCTCAGAATTTACTGAGAGAAAAAATCATGAAGCTGCCCCTACCTGAATCTTTAAAAGCTTACTTGACATATTTTAGAGAAAAGTAACTTAGATCAAGAAGAAAGAATGCCTACTGATAATTCCTTTAGTCTTGAAAATGTAGCATTTGTTAGGAGTTAAAAGAGAAAATTCTTTCGTCAGAGCAAATTATAGTGGAAAAACTTATAACTTATTTCTGTCTTAGTAATAAAAATGATGTATTCAGTGATTAAAAAGAATCCCTTTTATAAAATCTATTTTTCTTTAAATCTTGGAAAAATTGCTGTTTTAACTCAGAGTGACTTAAGGAGTGGAATGCAACAATAGTGAAGACTTTGTGTACTGTAAATCCTTTTCAGATTCGTTACAGATTTGTAGTGGTGAGGGTTAGGTTTAATTTTATATAAGGTTAAAAAATTGTTAAGCTTATATAATCTGATTTGAATTGCATTTGTTTGCATTTCCTTTATGAAAACTTTCTTATCTAATAAGGAAATCAAATGCTTTGTAGACCCACTTACTTTACATATGTTGCAATCACTATTGCTGAGTTGCTATAGATGTATTCCGGGCAATATGAGTGCAATAACATACAGATATTGAATAATTTAGCTTTAAAAAAAAGCAAGTTATATGGACTTCAACAGCAACTGCTACTTTTGCTTTTGAATCTATTGCCAAAAAACCTGGGGACAATATCTGCTTCTCTCATAGAGATTTTAAGAGCACATCAAGTGACTATTAAAGTAAAAAAAAAAAAACACTTAATACAGCCCTTAATTTGTATGGACCCTTTACATTTTCAGTATTTAAAAATATTGAGGTTATCATACTCTGGACTTTTAGAAGATAGATTTAGGATGTTTTTTCTATAGCCCACTGTAATAAAGTATTAGGTTAAAAAAATCCATTATTCTATGTGACTGTTGATAGCAAAGACAGTGAATGAAATGGAATAAGCATGCGTGATGGCCACTTTGTTGGTGGCTACATTTAGCAGGGTCAGTATAGATTTGGTCAGCAGGTGCACTTTAAACGGAACTTTTAGTTCATCTGAATATTTATCTTTGACAAGATAAGACTGAACTAGCTGACATTTGCTCTGAAATTCATCTTTGTAGAATAAGGAATACCCACAGAATTGTATGTAGCTGCCTTTTGCTTTGAAAATCCTGTTCAGAATCATAGTGTGAACTTCGGGACCTATGTGTGCTCATTTAACTTCTCAGCTATTTTTGTTTCTTTAGGTAAAATTATAATGATTTTAATTTTTTGCATAATATCACATACTTTATCCACCATTTTGAATGTTAGTTGTGATTTATCAGTGAGAAAATAAGTAAGTAAATGCCATTATTAGTTTGCTTCTTTTCTTCCCACTAGAGCCTGAAAAGTCATTCCTTGTTAAGAAAGCATACAATGTAACATATGACTTAGTGTTACATGTATTATATATTTTTTAAAAGGAAAAACTTGAGAGTATCACTTATTACCACCAGCATCACTCTTGCAGTAGTTGATCAAATATGCTTAAGGAAATCCAATCAATGTATAGCAAAAGGTTTGCTGTCACTCTGCTAGAAAATCTCAATTATTACTAATACATAGATGGTTTCAAAAATCTCAGCTCTCATATTTCCATGTGTCTAAAAACAAATTTTTGAAATATTCTAAATATGAATCATCCCAAGTAAATGAGGGTATTTTAGTAATGTGAAAGAAAATTTCATAGAAGGTATTTGTTTTATGTTAGTGACTGGGGCTAGGGATTGGGGATTGAGGGTATTTCCACACTTCTTACATAGTTACTTAGCTGTTACTAAGAAATGCCCCATCACATTTCTATCAAGGAAAAAAATAGATTCATACAGTTGTGATCTGTTAGTATTGTTTATTTTATTTTGAATTAAATGTTAAAGTTTAATCTTGAGTTCCTGGTGCCCGTATATTTTTATCTAGAAAACATGGGGAGAGTTCTCATCTTATCCTCCCCCCAGCACACACCACTTTGTTGTTGCAGCTGGTGTCCATATATGTAAACCTGTCTTCATGAATCATTTTGCTATTTACAAGAGAGTTTTGTTAAGGATATATTTGAAGAGTGATTTTTTTCATACCATCTTTCATTCTGTTGACCTTAGCAAAGTGTACAATGGATTTCATGATCATTGCATATTTTTTGTTATTGAAATGTATCTTTGTTTTTAAACGCATTCATTTTACAGTTGTGACTTTATTATTGACTTTAAATAAAGAAGCAGAAATAAAAAATGAAAATTCAAATTAAAGCCCTTTTTTCTATTAATGTAGTATGTTAGAATGATTAAGAATTTTGGGGTTTATGTTTATATTCTGATGAATTCACATTTACTTGAGTTTGGATGATTACGATTTATAGATGAAGTAGCAAAGATGAAATAAATGAAAATGATAAGGAATGTATTCATGGGATTTTAAAGCCAGGTAAAAGAATATAAGTAATTTAGTCTTTTGCAGTGAGAAATTAGGTCTGGGAGGTAGCATAATTTTCTTAAGTCATTCACCTCCTTGGAGACAACTTGGAATAGCATGTAGCATCTGTTAAACCCAATAAATGGTTAATACCAAAAAATACAATGCCAAAAATACCATAATACCAAAAAGTAATTCACACTGCCTATTTGTCAGTATAATTGGATCTAGTTAATAAAATTAATATACATAAACATTAAAATGCAACATGTTAATCTTGATTTCTAACAGGATAAAGTGAAGCAAAACGTGTTAAATTATGGGAAGACTTGGAAAATTATTTTAAATAAACAATTGCATATAATTATGCATCATTCTCCAATGGCCTGACTTTTCATTTTCTCTTCAAAAAAATATCATTACACTTGGGGATATATGCAGAGTTTATGAGGTACACTTGTCTATTTTGGGGCGAATTTTGCCGACTCGAGTGTAGACTTTAAAAATATAAAATATTCAGTAGATATGAAGGATATTTGTAAGGTATATGCAGAGTACAAGGAATAATAAATCTGTACATGTAAGTACACATACGTGCCTATGACTAGGTAGGCTTGATTACCAGCATTACTAATACTTGTGTTTCCCTTCCCAATCTCATCTTAATTGCTTCCTTTTTAGGGATAACCCTGTGTTTATCATGGCCTTGCTTTTTACCATAGTTTTATCACATATGCTTGTATTTCTAAACAGTGTATTACCTGACTTCATACGTGCTTAGGTGGAATCTTACTGTATGCACTTTTCTGCAGCTCATTTTCATTTTACCTTTCTGAGGTTGATCTGTGCTATATATCGTTAAATTGACAACTTAAAATTGAATTATCTTGTTGATGGATATTTGTTGCTTCCTCAAATAAGATTGTGAACATTTCTCCATGTTTCTTATATGTGCATAAGAGCCTTCTTTAGAGTGTACATGTGAGAGAATTACTGGGTCATAAAATACATCTATATTCACTTTTAGTAAATGATACAAATTTGCCTTAAAAAATAGCATGGCAATACATCTTCCTTCCAGCAGTGTTTGAATGTTTCAGTTATTCCATATCTTCACCTGCATTTGAAAGTGATTTTTACGTATTTGGTAGTGTGAAGTGATATATAGACTTTGTTATTAAGGAGGTATTGTATCTTTTCAAGTGTTTCTGGCTTTTATGTTTTTGTAAAGTTCCTGTTCAAATCTTGTATTTTTAAAAAAAAAATATTGAAGTAACATTGGTATATAACATTATTTAAGTTTAGGTGTACAGTATTACAAATCAACATCTGTGTGTCCTACATTCACCATCAAAAGTATAGTTTCCATTTTTTACCTTACATTTGACCTATTTTACCTTACATTTGATGTCTTTCACCTGATTTATTCACCCCTCTTCCACATTCCTTTTTGGTAACTGCTACTTTGTTCTTGCACTGAGTTCGTTTTGTTCATTCATTTTCTTCCACATATATGTAAATTATCTCTTTGTATATGCAATTATCTCTGAATTCATTATATTCATTATATTTCTGTATTCAGGTAAATGCTCAGAGGTGGGATAATTGGGTTTATGGAATTTCTGTTTAGGTTTTTGAGGAATCATACTGTTTTTCATACTGACTATTTTGCATTCTTATCATCAGTGTACAAGTATTAACTTTTCTCCACATCCTCCAACATTTACTTTTTGATACCTTTTTTTTAATGGTGTAAATTGCTATCTTGATTTGTATTTTCCCAATAATAAGGTGATGAACATATTTTCATGTGCCAGTTGGTTTTTTGTATGTCTTCTCTCAAGTATCCAGGTCCTCTGCCTGTTTTTTTTTTTTTTTTAATTGGGGTGTTTGTATTTTTGTTGTTGAGTTTTATAGTTCTTTATAACTTTTGGATATTAACCCCTTGTTGCATGAATCTTCTTGTGCAAATATCTTCTCCCATTCAGTAGGTAGCCTTTTTCATTTTCATGATAGTTTCTTATGCTGTACAGAAGCTTCTTGGTTTGATGTAGACCCTTCCCTCATTTTTTTAATGCTTTTTTCCCTTTCATTGGAGTTGAGTCCTCCATGACATCTGTAAGGCTCATGTCAAGGAGCAGATCATCTATCTATCTATCTATCTATCTATCTATATATCTATATATTTAATGTATTTATTTATGCATACAAGCTGGGGTACAGGCCAGAGGCATGGGGCAGCGAGAGGGTTCACCAGAGACAGATTGGGGAGCAGAACAGGCAGATCGAAGGAAACATTGCTGAGGGGAGCAGTGGGCGCTGCAGGAGAGATCTGCTGCACCATGTGGGAATCTCCCCGGCTGGGTGTCGAACTCGAGTTGCTGCTGCCGACAGCTCCAATGCGCAGCGCCTAACCGCTGCACCACCAGGGAGGCCCCATCTATGTTTCCTTATATGTGATTTTGTATCATTGAAATCCATTTTGAATTAACTATTTGTATGGTGTTAGTGGCCTAGTTTCATTCTTTTGTGGTTGTAAGGTTAACCTGACAACATTTATTGAAGAGACTTTCTTTGCCCCATTACATGCTCTTGGCTGATTTTTATTCCAATTCCATACTGTTTTGATTAGTTTGCAGTTTGGAAAAATGTGATACCTACATTTTTGTTCTTTTTTTTCTCAGAATTATTGTTGCTATTCAGGTCTTTCGTAGTTTCAGACAAATATGATGATTTTTTTGTTGTCTTTCTGTGAGTTATGCCTTTAAGATTTTGATGGGAATTGCATTGAATCTTTATTGCTTTTGGATGACCATTTAAACAATATTAATTCTTCCAGTCCATGAGTATGAAATGTCCTTTTATTTGTCTCTTTTATTATCTCTTTCAAAGATGTCTTACAGTTTTCAGTGTATAGGTCTTTTCATCTCCTTGGTTAAATTTATTTCTAGATACTTATTTTTTCTTGGTACAGTTGTAAATTGTATTGTGTTCTTGATAGCTCTTATTATTTGCAGATAGAAGCACAGTAAGTTTTTGTATATGAAATTTGTGGACACCACTTTTGTATTTTATCTGCAATTAGTGATAATTCTTCTTTATTTACAATTTGGATATTCTTCATTTCGTTTTCGTGTTTTAATTATTTTTTTTAATTGTTATTTATGTCTTTTACATTTTGTATTCCCCTTGGGCAGCCCTCCACCAATTCATCCGTGATCCATCTCCATGGTCCCCTGTATTCTCCTCTCTTCCATTTTGTGCCCTTATCCTCCCCTCCCCCCCCCCCCCCCCCCCCCCCCCCCCCCCCCCCCCCCCCCCCCCCCCCCCCCCCTTCCTTC
>PVIJ01007245.1:58827-84391 GCA_004024925.1 Scalopus aquaticus | reverse complement strand
GATGTGGTACATATACACAATGGAATACTATTCAGCATGGAAAGAAGATAAACACATGCAATTTGCAGCGACATGGATGGAATTAGAGGGGATCATACTCAGTGAAATAAGCCAGAAAGAAAGAGAAAAATATCAAATGGTTTCACTTATAACAGGACTATAGGGAGGCCGGGTGGGAGAGAGACAATCAGTGGGGGGGTGGGAGAGGAGGGAGCCGGAGGGAGGGAAGGAAAAGGGCACAAAATGGAATAGAAAAGAACACAAGGGACCATGGAGATGGATCACGGGTGAATTGGTGGTGGGCTACCCAGGGGAATACAAAATGTAAAAGACATAAATAACAATAAAAATATATATTTAAAAAAAATCTCAATGGCATTCTTCAAAGAAATAAACAAATGCTGTTGAAATTTATATGGAATCATTAAAAAACTCAATAGTCAAAGCTCTCTTGACTAAAAGGAACAAAAATGGAGGTATCACACTACCAGATTTCACACAGTAGTACAAAACCATACAAATAAAAACAGCAGAGCACTGGAACAAAAACAGACACACAGACCAATGGAAGAGAATTGAAAATGCAGAGATAAAGCCACATACACATGCCAGGCAATCTATGAAAAAGGAGCAAAAAATATACACTGGAAAAATGAGAGTCTCTTCAATAAATGGTGCTGGGAAAACTTAGCTGCTACATGCAAAAGAATGAAACTAGACTACTACCTCACACCATACGCAAAAACTCAAAATGGATAAAAGGCTTGAATGTAAGGCCTGAGACCATAAAATATGTAGAAGAAAACATAAACAAAACACTCCATTACATATAACTCAGAAATATATTTGAGGACTCCTCTTCAGATACAAAGAAAGTAAAAGAAAAGATAAATAGCTGGGACTACATAAAACTAGAAAGCTTCTGTATAGTAGAGGAGACAGTAACCAAAATGAAGGGCTACACCCGGTAATGGGAGAAAAAAATTGCATACCCCATGACTTATAGGGGACTGATATCAAGGATCTACAAAGATCTTACACAACAAAGACAAAGCGAACATTCCAATCACAAAATGGGCAAACAACTTAAAAAGACATTCCTCAAAAGAAGAAATGCAAATAGGCAGCAAGTATATGAAAAAATATTCAGTATCACTTATAATCATGGAAATGCAAATGAAAACCACATGAGATACCATCTCACAGAGGTGATAATAGCCCATATTAAAATAACTGGCAACAACAAATGTTGGTGAGAATGTGGAGATAAAAGAATGCTCTTAACACTGCTGGTGGGATTAAAATGGCCCAGCACTTATGGAAATCTGTGCAGGGGTGAGGGGTATCTCTTAGAACACTAAAAATGGATCTACCATATGATTCAGTGATTTTACTTCTGGGAATATACTCAAAGGACAGAAAAACACTATTTCAAAAGGAAACCTGTACTGCAATTTTATTGCAGCACTGTTTACAATAGCTGGAAACAATGGAAACAACCTAAATGTCCTAAAATAGATGAATGAATCAAGAAGGTGTGGTACATATACAACATGGAATACTACTCAGCAATCAAAAAAGACAAACTCGTACTAATGGTCGCAACATGGGTGGAGCTGGAAGGGATTGTGCTCAGCAAAATAAGTCAGAAGGAAAAAGAAAAATATTGGAAGGTTTCTCTTATAGAGGTCATATAGGGAAACCTAACAAAGGATCAGGAAAAAGACAAAACTCACAGGCAAACCATAGATCTGAAGCATATGCAGGGGAGGAGGTGTGAAAGGGGTAAAAACAGGGGAGAGGTGAGCACAGGGGACTATGGTGATAGTTAACAGGTAACATGGTGAGAGAATTATGGGTTCTATGTCTGAGGGGAGAAATCAAATATTGTACAGAAATGAGCAATAATATAAGAACATAAAAAAATAATAATTAACTAGACCACATGCAAAAATACTAAAAACCACCCTTTATTTTTCATCCAGTGTTGTGCCACTCTGAAATTCAATTCCTTTCCAGTTTATGAATATTTCCCATCACAGTACTTTTTTCATTTTATTTCATTAGAAAGTAAGCTATTCAAAAAGATGCATAGTCCACTTTTTGAAAGGTATTTGGATGAGATACAATCTTCAGTTGGACCTGGAAAGGCAAATACAATGAATGTGTAAATTCATTAAAAAAATGGCTATTTGTTACATCCCCACTCAAAATGAAATAGGTTGCTATTCAGTGGCATAAGATTAGAGAGTAATTTGAGCTTCATTAGTAGTCATAAAATGCTATTTACACATTTTCAGAAAAGGGGGATGTTTTTAGACATTGTAATATCATCTACCTAAAATTAAATTAATGACTTGCTAGTTCATATATTGTAATAATTTTCAATAATTTGGTCCACTAAGCACAAATACAATGAAATTCCAGGTAACTAGGTATGATAATTAAGTCAACTCACTAAGAAAATATTCCACAGTTAATATAATTGCAGGGTTTTTTGCCCAGGGGATTTATCAAGAACACCAAATACCCACAGCACCCACAAACTCCACCTGGACCAAAGAGGTTTAATAGTCTAAACTCCAGTGGACAAAGAAGGGTTGAAATGAACTTATTTTTTCTCCACAGTTCAGATATGTCTGAAAATGACTGAATTTAGAGACAGGAGTCAGCTGCTCACACTGACAGTTTCTCCTCCTGTTGAGGGGGATATTACTGAATATGCTCTAGTGAGTTTCCTTAGGTTCTAAAAGGACAGATTATGCAGAATAATGGAAAGTACAGGACTTAATGATCTGAAAGGGTGAGAGAACCAGCCATTGCCATTTGACTTGTAAAATATGAAATAATATGGATATGCTTTGATTATTTTAATGGAAATTAGGAATCTGGGAGAGAACACTGTAAACTCTTTCCATTCCAGAATCGTTTTATGGACTGCAATGACCACCTCCCTAGCATTGCCTTTCTCAATAAAATCCTCACAGCAGTAATTCAGTGTGGATGTGTGATTGGATGATACTATTTGACATTCCTTGTGCTCATGCTATTACATCATTGACCCTTACAATAGTGCCTTATAAGAGGTGGGAGATGCTTTCCCCATCAGAGATCAAAGACAAATTGTTCAAATATGGTAGAAAAATTTAAATTTGAGAAAGGATCAAAGATTTTATCAATCATTTTTCTTTTTCACAAAGACCAAAAGAAATCATAAAGACTGACATATCATGATAAAAGACCATGCTTCTTATCATATCCAGTCATCCAACCTCTGATTTCTTCTAATTCTTAGAGAGAAATTCTGAGATAGAGAAAATTCAAGGAAATTCTGGAATGGACATGTCAATGGCCCAATTTTGAGAAATACATCTGAAGAGGACTTGCAACAAAATTAACTGGTAAAAATAATTAAATGTATCTTAATACATTTAGCAAATACTTTTGTATGTTCTAATAACATTATATATCTACATTTTAAACATTTATGTTTAAGTCCATTAACATTCACCTAAAACTGTGATAGAGGTATATTATTTTGAATGCTGCCTTTTGTTGTATAACTGTGAATAAGTTGGAGAAAATTGAATTATAGAATCATGATATAAAATTGTGGCTCTACATAGGCATTAATTTTTTTGAAGGAAAGTTACTATCTTTATGTTCTTATTTAAAACCTATTTAATATTAACTTATATTGTCTTATAATATTAATACATAATATATTACCTTATTTAATATGTTATAAAGAAAGATATGAAATATCTAAGAACTAACAAAAGAGGTACTTCAAGTTCCTTCAGTTTTTCCTGCTTCTACAATTGTTATCACAGATAATTATTAAATATTAGTTAGATATTTATAATATATAATGTATCAAAGTTTTTTATGCTACCCACAGATCATTGGGGTATATATAAATTATACTTAAGTACATATTCTTATATATGTAAGCTTAAATATAATTACATATATGTTTTAAGAGTTGAAGAAATGTGAAGTTTTAAAGATGGAAACAAAATCTGCATTTAATTACAGTATATTATTGCTATATTGATTAATAATAGATTTAAATGAATAGAAAGACAAAATAATTTTGGGTAAATCAAGCAATATATCCATGCATGTGAAATGAAATCTTTTTGTTGGGTTCCTTCAAGAAAAATAAATTTAAAAAATTTTAAAAGCATCGTTCTGCAGATCTGTTAACATGGAAAGCCTGGAGACGCCACAAACCTCATCTGACAAGTTTCATTTACAAGAGAAGATACCTAGGTGTGTAAATGTGTGAGGATCATCTCTAGAAATGACAGGTGTCATCCTCAAAGTCTCCCTGTGATATTGTCTAAAACAAAATTACTGGATTTAATTTAACAGTATTTTAATATTCTAGTGGAACACACACACACACACACACACACACACACACACAGAGCAAGGATGAATAAATTTTCAAATAAGCTTTACCTGAGGTGTGCTATGAATTCTCATTTGTGCTAAATCCTCTCCATTAATTTTAATCAACTTTCCCATAAAATTCCATAGTACACTACAGAAACTAGATGTATTTATCAGCTACTAAGAAAATAATTATAAGTACACGAAGTTCATGCTGAAAAACTAAAATAGAGGATCATTTTCTTATGTGTCTTTGGTTTGGGCAATAACTCTTTGGACCAGCAATTAGCACACTCATTCCCTCATCATGCTGAAAAAAATATTGTTATTATGTATTTTATTTCTATATATGATTCATTCTTTTCTTCTTCCATTGCTGTGTATTTATGTATCTTGAGAACATTAAAGTTTATATCTCCTACTCCGATGCCATTCAAATAGTGATCAGATCCCACTTCAAAAAAAGTACTTCATCATGATAATTTTCAAGATTACCTAAAATATTATCAGGAAAACAATTATTCAGTTAACTTTTAGGATTTGTCAGTGCTTTTGCTGCTGCCGTTGTTTTGTGTGTATGTGTGTGTAAAATTTTTATTTATATTTAGTTTTTGTATTTATATTTTTAATGAAATACCATTGTTTCACATCCTTGTTAATTTTTGACAGTATAGGATTTCTCCCCTAGGTATGGTCACTGAATCTCTCCATCACCAAAACACCCATAGTCCTCTACTAATTATAGTTCATTGTGCCCTAACTTCCCGCTGTCCTGCTTCCTCCCTCTCTCCTCCTGATGCCTCAGATTTGTGGTCATCTTTTAAGTGTTGATTTAATTAAAATAATCAATTAATTAATTGATTGATTTAAAAATCTTTATTGAATTACTGCTATTTTACATCCTTTCTAGTGTTTTGACAGTATAGGATTTCCTCCCCTACCTCTTGTAGCCATGGCCCTCCCTCCACCAAAGCACCCACAGTTTTCCACTATAGTCCACAGTGCTAAAGGTGAGTTAGCTGGTTAAATAAAATGAATTTACAAACATTACCATCTTGTCTTGCAGCCAACATCATTCAAAAGTTAAGAACCATATGGCTAACTTCACTCTGAGTGGGTTTCTTCTTATGGGATTTTCAGACAAGCCTGAGCTAGAACTCGTCCATGCTTCTCTGTTCTTAGTCTTTTATCTGGTGGCCTTAACTGGCAACATCCTCATTATCACCGCAACTTCCATGGACAGTAGTCTCCACTCACCCATGTATTTCTTCCTGAAACATCTCTCCTTTCTGGACCTGTGCTACATTTCCGTGACTGTACCAAGGTCAATTTACAGCTCTTTCACTCACAGTGGCTACATTTCCCTAGGGGAATGCATAGTACAGTGTTTTGTTTTCGCTCTCTGTGCTTGTGCTGAGCTGTTCATGCTCACGGTGATGTCTTATGATCGCTATGTGGCCATCTGCCTTCCACTGCGCTACGAAATCATCATGGATGTCAGCACCTGTGTCCACGGAGTCCTGGGAGTCTGGATCAGTGCGATCACTTCTGGAATCATGCACACAGCTGCCACTTTCTCCATGCACTTCTGTGGACCCCATATCATTCACCAGTTCTTCTGTGACATCCCCCAGCTCCTGAAACTCTCTTGTTCTAATGAGTATATCGGTGAAATAGCAGTCAGTGGATTCGTTGCACTTATATCATTTCTTTGTGTAGCCTTTATTGGACTGTCTTACATCCAGATATTCTCTACTGTGCTGAGGATGCCATCTGCTGAGGGCAGAGCTAAGGCCTTTTCCACTTGCCTTCCCCACCTTGCCGTCGTCATATTGTTTATTTCAACCAGTGGCTTTGAGTTTCTCAAGCCACCTTCCGACTCTCCAAGTGCACTGGACATTTTGCTCACTATTATGTACACAGTTGTGCCCCCAACACTCAACCCAATGATCTATAGCCTGAGAAATAAAGCCATAAAAGCTGCTCTCAGAAAGGTTTTCCAAAGAGGAAATTCTCACCTCTTTTGTTGAGGCACATATATAAATTGTGAGAAAAGTTCAGAATATATTGGCAAAACTGTTGACTTAATTAAATTGTGATAAGCAAAATTTATTGAGTTTATGAAAGAATCAAGACTGAGGACTGAAACCCAAGTATAACCTCCAGATAAATCTGAAAATCTCAAAATTTGAGCTTCTCAATGAGGACTGTACACATATGCAATGAAAACATGTCAACGATTAGGCAGGTGTCTGGCTAATGCTGATGCTGATTGTGCCTTGAGAAAGGCAGGGGTACACAGTTGTGCCCCCAACACTCTGTCCAGTGATCTGTAGCCTGAGAAAGCCACAAAGGCATCACTAAAAATGGTTTTTACACAGAAGAAAAGCCTATATCTTTTTGAGGCACACTTGTTAAATATGGTTGGGAGACATGTTGAAATTATATTGTAACAACTCTTAGCTTAAGTCAATTGAGACAAGTGAAAATTAAGCAAGTTTATGAAAGAATGAAGACTGAGAACTGAAGCCTATAACTACCTCCGGATACTACAGGAAGCTGCCTTAATTTGTGTCTTCTGACGAGGATTCTATATAATTTGCACGGGAAACATTCCATGACCTGGACATGAGTCTGTGTCCTATGTCTAGCCCTCGTAGTCTAGGCCCTGAGGGAAACAGGGAAGGTTGCTAAGATTTTCCTTATTTAAAGTTTCATCTTCTGGGTGCTGGGTGTTTTAGTCCTGCCATATAAATGAAGGTCGTGTTTCTTTGACTTTATTGATATGCCCAGAGGTAGCAGTTTCTAAAACGCTTTTTCACAAAATGTTATTTGTTCTGTCTCAGGTCTGACTGCCTCTTAATTCTTGGTTTGTGTCCCTAGGTGGGACCAGGGAGGATATACACTTGATCATTAGCTTTGGTTAACTGAATCAACTGAAAATTTAAAAATTTTAAAGAAATGACAAAGGGAGAGTTGTCATATCAGAAAGCTGTCATATCAGATGTCATAGTATGTACTATTTGAGTATGAAAAATATTCATACTGTAACTCTATAAACATTACTCCTTCAAAAACAGTAGGTTAAAATCTCACCCCCCAAAACCTGGTGTGAAAAATGCCATAATTTTAAAAAAAGATTTAGCATAGTCCCTTCAGCAATCATGTCTGTCAGAATGTTGGAAAACAGGAAAGAAGAGTTTCCTTCTTCATTTTCCCCGAGTTATACTGGAGTCGGGCTGTCACATGGTCTCCATGGATTGGTGAGAACCCCCCGACTCTCCGCACCCCCTGGCTGAATGGTGCTCATCTGAGGCTCCACGAACTTCACAGACCTCCTTGAGCAATATGCTGAGTCACTCTACATATGGATTATTTGTAGTCACTCTACAAATAGTGACTACAAATTGTAGTCACTCTACAATGGATTATTTGCCACTCATGTGGGGAATATTTAAATAACACACTAATCTATGAATGGTTCAATGTACATCTTTGTAAATTAAAAGGATACAAAGAAGAAATAGAAATATTATTTTTTAGATCTTATGCTAACAGAAAAATACAATTATTTGAAATATGGGTAAAAAGTACATATATGAATATAATGTGTAGTGATCAGAATTAAAAATACTCAATGGATGGATATATCAGCACATAATACAAGGAAAGACAAATAGTAAGCTGATATACTTTCAGATAAAAAATAAAATGTTCCACCAATGAGTAAATGCAGCAGTAACACCTCAAGAGAAAGAAACTGGGTCATAAGTAATAGAAGAGTATAACACTGACTTGTAAAAGTTCCCAAACTTCATTTGATGTTTTTCTTTGCTTTGAAGGCATGGACAAGAGAAAATATTTGAAAAAAAAAATTGTTCTGATTATTCCCCAGAATTTATGTAGCTATAAATCTTTAGGATTGAGAAAAAAATATTGACTAGTATATGCAAGATAAATTCACAAGTTCACATTGAAACTCTACAATGACAAAAATTTGTTATAATTACAGTAAAGCTTTATTGTTTTATGCTTTGCTTTCAATAATTCATTTCATAAAATCATTTTTTGCATAAGGTAGAAGTTGTTCATTTTATTCAAAGTGCTAGTCAACAGATTCAGAATCTTTAATTGAGAATTGTTTTCCTTAAATAATTTCCATACGATTAATTGAGAAATATTGTTTGTTGATGAATGTCACCTGTGTTATGTTAATGATGATGTAGGTATATGAGTTACTAATCTGTTCAATTGATGTGTGTGTTCATGGTTATAATATAAAACTGAATTATTGTAGTTTCACGGTACCTTATTATATTATAGGATCTATGTTTTCCAGCTCCATCTTTCTAGGCTTTCCAGATTTTCTAGGCTTATGTATGTTCTTTGTATACTTATACAAGCCTGAAAATCTGTTTTCCAATTCCAAGACATACCTGCTGAGATTTTGATTGTAATTTCATTCATTGTATAGATGTCTACCAATCATGACCAGAATACATTTGACATTTATTTAAGTCTTTAAAAATCTGTTCCTCCATGATAGTTTTTAGTGTAAGGACTTGGTACATCTTTTTTTCCTTAAATACACAATGGCATTTTTTAATGAAATAACATTGCATTTTAACATTAGGTAAGTTTCAGGTATACATCATTAAAGATCATTTCGTGTCTATATTGTATTATGGTCACTACTAAAGCTCATATTCCTCCTTCTCCATATAATTGACACATTACATGATTTACCAATTCTTCTTCCCCTTCCCTTTGGGTGACCACTAATTAGTACAAAAGTTCATTTTGTATTATTTAGTTCATCTCTTCCATTAGCTTCTCTATATACCACATATGGTAAAATGCTACTGCTTTAGTCTTTTTGTGTGAGCTACTTCACTCAGCATAATTCCCCCAGGGCCATCCATGCTGTGGCAAATGGCAGGATTTCACCATGAAACAATGAGTAGTATTCCTCTGTGTATATTTACCACTTTTTTTTTAACTAATTATCTGTCCCTGGACACTTAGGTTGCTTCAAACTGTTGGCTATTGTTATTTATACTGCAATAGACATGGTGGCATACATATTTATTGAATTTAGTGATACTATATTTTCATGTATATACCCAGAAATGGAATGACTGGAATTTCTTCTGTTATTTTTTTTTTCTTTGTCAAAGTAACCATGACTTGCAGGAGTGAATATGACTTAAGGGGGCAGGTTCGCATGTCTTCAGATGTATGTTATCATCCTACACTCACAATCAAAGCACCCATAGTACTTTACCCTGTATCATTTTTCCCCCATCTCTATCTTCCATCCCCTCTGTAGCTGCAATTCTGCACATGTATTTCTAGTGTGTATATTAGTTTAGTTTTGACATTTCCTTTTTTTGGCACTCTATTATCCATATATTACTGAAATCATCTATAGTATTTCTCCCTCTAACAATTTACTTAGCATAATCTCCTCCAGTTCCATCCATGTTTTCTCAAATTGCACAGTTCATATTCTTTATAGCTGAATAGTATTCCATTGTGTATATAGATAACATCAGCTAAAAACACTGCTTTGTTGTTTCCATACTGCACTGCAATTAACACAGAAGTGCCTATATCCCTTCAAATTAGTGATTTTGTCATCTCTGAGGAGATAACTAGGAGTGGAATTGCTGGATCATATGGTAGATCTGTGTTTAATATTTGAGGAACCTGTACTTTTTTTCCATAAGGACTGGACCTCATATATCCTCACCAACAGTGTGCAAAGATTTCTTTTCTTACCACACATATTTGTTGTGTATTTTATTTATTTTTTTAATATAGGCCATTCTTTAATGAGGTGATTTGTCATAGTTATGATTTACATTTCCCTGATGATATGTGATGTTGATCATTTTTTCCTGTGCCTTTTGGTCATCTGTTGATAAAGATCTTCTGAAAAGTGTCTTTTAGCTCTTCTGACCATTTTTGTTTGGGTAATTTGTTTTCCTTTCATTGAATTGTATGAGCTCTTTGAAGGTCTTGTTCTTTGAAGCTTCTTTTCATATGTATGATATGCAAATTTTTTTTCATTCAGTACATGTTGTTAGATTTTCATGAAGCAAGGAAGATAGATAGGAATCAAAAAACAAAGACAGAAATCAACTGTCAAGATGGCATTAAAGTCTTCACACAGTAATGAAAACTTAAAATATAAATAAATAAAATTTTATCAAAATATAACTCTATATTAACATTCTATGAAAAAAATTCTGTTACTAAAATAGATTAAAAACAAGATCCTGCACAAAGGAAGCAACTTCTGATTATGATGACCAGGTTGGGGAATCAATGAACAGCATGGTGATTGCAGTTAATAATACCTTACTACATATTGAAAGTTGGTAAAGTAATAACAAATATTCCCATGACTAAAAAAATAGGAGTTACGTGACATGACAAATGTGTTAAATAATATACAGTGATTATCGTTCAAATCAACTAAACTGTGTACTTAAACTTAAACTTGACACAATATGTCAATTAGATGGCATATATGTCTGTAAATTTTGAATGAAAACCAGACCCAACTATTTGCTGTCGACAAGGCACTTTCTTCAGTTTGAGGGACTCTCATAGTGTGAAGCAAAAAGAATGGAAAATGATATCCCGTGCAAATGGAAATCAAAAGACAACATGGATAATGATACATGCATCATATGAGAGAGACGTTAAGTGAAAAACTTTGAGACAAAGACGTTTTAACATAATTATTAGTAAATCAGCATCTCATGGGAGGGAATGGTAACCTGCAGCAATTGATTCTATGTCTGCCTTAAGTTCTATGGAAGTTTTGAGAAAAAAGGTTTTGGTATTAGATTTGTGAATAAAAAGAGAGGAATAAATCACTAAAGAAATAACTTCATAAAAGTGCAAAAGTCATTACAAATTTAAAATGCTACACTAGAAAATATTCACTAAAATTCAATAAAAGTGTGCAGTAAGGGAGAAATGGAGGGTCAGCATTACACATTAAAAAGAAAAAGTAAAATGACGAAATAATGTAATCATTATTAATTATTAATGGCAATATGAACGTGTTAAACAATCTGACCAAAAATAATTAGAATTAATTTTTTTTAAATTCAAATATATACTCTTTGTGGGAGATTAATTATTTTGATTTGTATATGGTATGATAATGGAACAGAATGAAATACTGTGCTTATTCACATATCTTACAACAATAATCACAAAATGGATTAAAGAACAAATTGTAAAGGCTAAAATTATCAAACAATGGAATATGTAAGGGTAAATCTGTGTGAATTTGATATTGTTAATAGATTGTCAAATATGGCACAAAATTATAAGTAAAAGATAACAAATAAATTAGATTTTATCACATTAAAAATACTATGCTTCTAAGAATCCCATCAGGTAACAAGAGAGTCTAGACAATGGGAAGAAACGATTCCCAGGTTGAACTGAAAGGATACTTATTGTGAGTATCAATACAAAACGAAAAGATATAAACTCTCCTTTTTAGATAACGGGAATGTGTATTAGATATAAAATTACTACTTATGAATTAAATCAATGACTTGTTAATTCATTTAATAGAATTGAATCAAATCCTTCTTTTGGATATTCTTGAATTGAACACACAAATTACATTTTGCAATAATTTGATCCGATAGCCACTAATAAGCTGAAAGTCCAGGCAACTATGTGTGATTATTAATTCAAGTCAGCGGGAAAATACTCTGCAGAAACAATATAATTACGAGTTTGGGTCCCAAGACATTTACCAACACCAAATACCCACAGCACCCATAAACTCCACCTGCACTAAAGAGGTTTAAAAATCTAAACTCCAGTGACCAAAGAAGGGTAAAAATGGATTTATCTTTTCTCCACAGTTCAGATATGTCTGAAAGTGACTGAATTTAGAGACAGGACTTTGCACTTGGAGTCAGCTGCTCACACTGACAGCTTCTCCTTCTGCTGAGGGAAGATGTTCCTGAATGTGCTCTGCTGAGTTTCCTTAGGTTCTAAAAAGATAGATTATGAAGAATAATGAAATGTACATAAATTAATGATTTGAATTGTGAGAGAACAAGCCATTACATTTGACTTGAAATATACAAAATAATATGTATGCACCTTATTTATTTTAATGAAAATTAAGAATCTGGAGGAAACATTTCAAACTCCTTCCATTCCAGAATCATATTATGGGGTACAATGACCACCTCCCTAGCATTGCCTTTGTTTACAAAACCATCACAGAGGTAATTCAGTGTGAATGTATGATGGGATAATATTGTCTGATATTCCTCATGTTCATATTCTTCATTGACCCTTGCAGTAGTGACTTAGGAGAAATGGGAGATGCTTTCCATATCTGAAATCACTGATAAACTGTTCACATAGGTAAAGAAATTTAAAAATTGAGAAAGGATCAAACATTTTACCAATCATTTTCCTTCTCTTCAAAGTAAAGACCAAAAACAAACCACAGATAAAGACTGAAATGACAAAGCACCATGCTTCTTATATCCAGTTATCCAGTCTCTAATTTCTTCTAATTCTTAGGGGGAAGTTCTGACATCAAGAAAACTCTGGACTGGACATGTCAAACATCAATTTTAAGAAATACATATGAAGAGTTTTTGCAACAATATTAACTGGTAAGAGTAATTGAATGTATCTTTATACATTTAAGGAAGACTTTTGTTATGTTTTAACAACATTATATAGCTAAATTTTAAACATTAATGCTTAAGACCATTAACATTCACTGAAAACTGTGAGAGGGATACATTTTGAATGTTGCCTTTTGTTATTCAACTGTGATTAAGTTGGAGACAACAAAAGAATAGAATAATGATGCAAAATTCTGCATGTGCAGAGAAATGAAAAATTTCTTTGAAGAAGGAAAGTTACCATCTTTACATTCTTATTTAAAGTAATGTGTCATAAAGATATGAAATAGTACCCAAGAACCAACAGAAGAGGAAGTTCAAGTCCCTTCATTTTTTCCTGCTTCATACTTCGTATCATAGATAATTATGGCCACATTATATTAAGTATCAGTTAGATATTTATAATCCATAAGGTAACAAAGTTATTTTTAGATATCCACATGCGGACACCCATTCATTGGGGTATGTACTTAAAACATATTCTTATATATGTAAACTTAAACATAATTATTTTTTAAGAGTTGAGAAATGTAAAGTTTTAAAGATGAAAACAAAAACTGCAAATTCCAGTAAATCACCACTGTATAAATTTTTAATAGTAGATTTACATTAGTGGAAAGACAAAATATTTTTGGGTAAATCAGGCAATATTTCCATGTGTGTGGAATGAAGTCTTTTTTGTTGGGTTCCTTTAAGAAAAGTAAGCAAAAAAAAAAAAAAAAAGTGAAAAAAACAGCACTCTCCAGAGATGTAAACCTGGAAATTCTGTAGACTCCAGAAACCAAACCAAAGCCAAGTTTTGATTACAAGAGAAGATCCCGAAGATCCCTAGGTATGCAAATGTGTCAGGATCATCTCCAGAAATGTCAGGTGTCATCTTGAAAGCATCCCTTTAATATTGTCTAAAACAAAATCACCTACATTAATTTACCAGTATTTTAATATTTTAGTGGAACACACACACACACACACACACACACACACACACACACACACACACCCCAAGGTTGAATCGATTTCCAAATAAGTTTTACCTTATATGTGCAAGAGACTCTCATTTGTGCCAGATCATCTCCATCAATCTTAATCAATTTCCCCACAAAACTGCATAGCACACTACAGAAACTGGAATTGTCATCACCCCCGGCTACTAAGAAAATAATTCTAAGTACATCCATGGAGTTCGTGCTGAGAAACTAAAATGAAGTATCATTTTCTTA
Source organism: Scalopus aquaticus (assembly GCA_004024925.1). Classification (NCBI taxonomy): domain Eukaryota; kingdom Metazoa; phylum Chordata; class Mammalia; order Eulipotyphla; family Talpidae; genus Scalopus; species Scalopus aquaticus. Next base: position 70,086 of record PVIJ01007245.1, on the reverse strand, counting down.
TGTGTCTTGGGTTAGGTTAACAAATCTGCAAACAAGCAAAAAGCACAATCATACCTTTACCATGCAGAAATAGTCATTGCTATTATGTATTTTATTTCTATATACTTTTATTCTTTATTCTTTCATTTCTGTATTTTTACATTTCTTGAGAGCATAAAATGCATATATCTTACTTCTATGTCATCCTTATAGTGGTTAGATTCCATTTAAAAAAAATACTTCATAAATATAAATGTCAAGATCACCTAAAATGTTATCATGAATATAATTATTCAATTACATTTAGGATTTGCCAGTATTTTTTGCTGCTGCAAATTCTACTAAAATTTTTGTGGAAGCATCTTATTTATATAGGTATATTTAATGAAGTGCCATTGTTTTACACCCTTGCTAAATTTTTGACAGTATAGGATTTCTCCCCTAGGTGTGGTCACCGAAGCTCCCCCACCAACAAATCACCCATAGTCCTACAGTTCGCTGTGCTCTCCCTCCTTCCACTGCGCTCTCCTCTCCCTTTTTCTCCTGGGTGCCTCAGATCTACGGTCAGCTTTCTTCAAGGGCTGGTTTAATTAAAATAATCAATTAATTAACTGGTTGATTTTATTTTAAAATTGCTATTGAATTACCATTATTTTACATCCTTGCTAATGTTTTGACAGTATAGGATTTCCTCCTCGCACCAGGTGTGGTCACCCTGCCCCCCTTCCACCAAAGCTCCCATAGTTCTCCACCATAGACCACTGGGTTCTTCCTCCGCCACCCCCATGTTTTCATTCTTTTCCTTCGCACTTTACACCCGCCTCTGAAAGCCTAATATCAAATGGTCAGTTTTCATGTTTGATTTTAAAGTTTGTGTCACTCTCTGCTTTGCTCCTCTATATTTCACACAGAAATGAAGCCATCTGGTCATCTTTCTCCTTCTGGCTTATTTTAGTCAGCATAATCCATTCCAGCTCCATTCATGTCACCACACAAGTTTTATTTTTTGAATGCTGAGTAATATTCCATTGTGTATATGTACGCCACTTCTTAATCCACTCATCTGTTTTTGGGCATTTAAGTTGCTTCTGTACCTTGGCCATTGTAAATATGCACTAATAAGAAACATAGTTTTAAAAATATTAATTATTCATGTATTTTATTATAATATCATTGAGATATTAAGTTACCTGGTTTAAGATGTAGGCCGTTTCAAGGGTTTTGGTAAATAATTGACTCTTTTCCAGGAATCATGCACAAATTTGACCATACTGCTTTGTTCTTTTAGGCTTAACATTTATTTTTATGAAATAAGCATCATATTCATTATTTTTTAAAAATATGAATTTTATTGAAGTAACATTGGTTTACAATACTGTATGTGACTTTAGGTTTTACATTCAATCTTTTCAGATAAGTGTTATAACTGAATGTCTTCATAATTAGCAGTATTTTATTTTCTCATTTAAACTAATCTGTTGGGACAAAAATTATATTATTATAAATTATAAAATTATAAAATTATATGGGACAAAATTATATATAGTAGTTTCACATTTTAAGAATTAAAGTCAATGATTTTTTAAGTATATATTAGTTACATTATTTGCTTATAAAAACACAATGGGAAAGGCTTGCTCTTTTTAATTTCTATTGGGAAATTATCATATTTCAGGTCAATTTTTATGATATATTATTTTAATTATAATGATTACTTATATAATTATTGCACAGGTACTATCAGTTTTGTGATTCATAATTTTATTTCTGGAGAAAACAATTGTTTAGATATTCTCTTCATTAACCATGAAGAGTTTTTCCTCTAATATATAAGACAAAATTATAAAATTTCAATATTAAAACCATCATAGTTGGAAATGGTATAGGTAAACAGAATAATGAATGAAAATGAAAAGGTAACTAAGAACACTTGTCAATGTGAATGTATGAACTATACAAAAATTTCAATATAAATCAACCTTCAATTCTACCGGCCCATTATTAAAATTATATATTTTAAAGATATCTAATAAATTTTATTACATACATATGTATGATTTAAATGGGCAATTGATTTAATTGGGCAATAAATGATTTAAATGGACAATATTAAGGTTTGGAATCGACTGAGTCAAAGTCATTGAAAATTGCTCCCCCTGATTATTAGTATAGACAACTATTTCATATTTATGATGAAGTGGTGATTTCTTCAGTTGACATCTTGCCTAACAGCACTGACTTTAGTTAGGTGGTGAAGTAAAAGAAATTTCCGAATGTTTCCGTCTTGTCTTGCAGCCAACATCATTCAAAAGTTAAGAAGGACTATGGGTAATTTCACTCTGAGTGGGTTTCTTCTGATGGGATTTTCTGCCAAGCCTGAGCTAGAACTCTTCCATGCTTTCCTGTTCTTAGCCTTATACCTGGTAGCATTAGCTGGCAATATTCTCATTATCACCGCAATTTCCATGGACAGTAGTCTCCACTCACCCATGTATTTCTTCTTGAAACATCTCTCCTTTCTGGATCTGTGCTACATTTCTGTGACTGTGCCAAGGTCCGTTTACAGCTCTTTCATGCAGAATGGTTACATTTCCCTTGCTGAATGCATAATGCAGTGTTTTGTTTTCACTCTCTGTGCTTCTGCTGAGCTGTATATGCTCACAGTGATGTCCTATGATCGCTACGTGGCCATCTGCCTTCCACTGCGCTACGAAATCATCATGGATGTCAGCACCTGTCACCAGGGAGTCCTCGGCGTCTGTATCAGTGGGGTCATAACTGGAGTTATGCACACAGCCGCCACATTCTCCATGCACTTCTGTGGGTCCCATATCATTCACCAGTTCTTCTGTGACATCCCCCAGCTCCTGAAACTCTCTTGTTCAAATGAGTACATCAGCGAGATTGCAGTCAGTGCGTTTTTTTCTCTACTGGCATTTCTTTGCGTTGTCTTCATTGGATTGTCCTACACACAGACATTCTCTACTGTGCTGAGGATGCCATCGGCTGAGGGCAGAGCTAAAGCTTTTTCCACTTGTCTTCCTCACCTTTCTGTGGTCATATTATTTCTTTCAACCAGTGTCTTTGAGTTTTTCAAGCCAACTTCTGACTCTCCAAGTGCACTGGATATTTTGCTCACTATTATGTACACAGTTGTGCCCCCAACACTCAACCCAATGATCTATAGCCTAAGAAATAAAGCCATAAAAGTTGCTCTAAGAAAGGTTTTCCAAAGAAGAAAAGCTGCCCTCTTTTGTTGAGGTGCATCTATTAATCTTTGTTTGGAAGACAAGTTCAAAATATGTTGGGAAACTATTGACCTAAACCAAATGAGACACGCAAAAATTAAGTGAGTTTTTGAAAGAATGAAGACTGAGAATTCAAACCTGGGAATGACATCCAGATAGTTCTGGAAAAGTTGCCTGAACTTTGAACTTCTCAATGAGAATTATATATAAGTTGCAAAGAATACATGTCAAGGATCCATGTGGTTGTGTCTTCTGATGCCTCCATCTTATGTTTTCTATGCATTGAGGACAACACAGACAATTGTTCAAACTTATCCCTGAAAGCTTCATTTTCTGCAAACTGGGAGTTTTAGACTTGATATTTACCTTGAAGTCTGTCTCTTTTTGATTTACTAATTTCTCCAGAAGCAACATTTCTAAAATGCTTTTTCACAGAGCATTTCTTATCTCACAATTTTTTCAGGTCAGAGCAGCTTCATCTTAACTCTGGACTTGTGCCCTTTAATTGGGACCATTTACCTGTTAACTTTGGTTAAGCAAACATAACACAGTCAACCAAGAATTTAAAGTTAACTAGAGAAATGATTCTAGGGAAAGAACTCATATGGAAAAGCTGTCATAAACTCTCTCACTAATACGAATATTCACAATATAGTTTATAGACTTTACTCCTGCAAACACAATAGATTAAAATCTCTCTCCACAACACCAGGCATGAAAAAAGAAATTTCCATAAATTTAAAGCAGTTGATAATTTCTTCCCTCATCATTTCTGTCTGGATGATGGAAAACAATAAATCTAAGGCTATTTTCCATTTCTTCTTGAGTTACACTGGCATTGGGGTATCACAAGACTTCTATGAACTGATGAGAAGACTCTTGCTTTCAGAACCCCTAGCCGTGCAGAGCCCCGCTGAGGCTCTCTGAGCCTGGAAGGCCTCCAGGAGCACATGAGCAATGCCATGAGGTCTCTGTGCAAAAATCTCGTTAAACCATTTTTCCCTCTTAAAGCAACGGATTGATTGCCACTCATATGGGTAGGATGTTGAAGCAATACAAAAGCTGTAAGTGGCTCAGAAATACACATTTCTAAATGTTAAATAACTTAAAGAATAAGTAGAAATACTATTAAAAGTAGTATATGCTACCAAAAGAATAGAAAAACTGAAAGATGGGGATAAGTGCTAAAATGAGTATAATGTGTAGTGATCAATATTTAAAAATCAGTGGATGAATTAATCAGCATGTAAACAAGGAAAGATAGAATTAGTGAACTGAAAGGAATATTTTCCATATAAACATAAGATATTCATAAAATAATCTGAAACAAAATGTTTTAACATCACAAGAAAGAGATTGAATCATAAATGATGAAAGAGGAATGTCTGATATTGACATATTAAAAGTTCCCAAAGTATCTACTTGGTGTGTTTTTCCATGCTTTGAAGGCAGTGATATAGAAAATATGAAAAAAACTTATTTTTCCACAAACTTATAGAGATAAAATTCTTCTATTTGAGAAACAAATAAAAAAATTGGTCAATATATTTAAAAAGATTTCACAAGTAGAATATACTATTTTCTCCCGCCTTCTCCAGGGCCTCCCTGGTGGCACAGCGGTTGAGCGCTGGGCTGTGGAGCTGTCGGCAGCACGTGATGCGAGTTCGACGCCCAGTCGGGGAGAATCCCACATGGTGCGGCAGACCTCTCCTGCCTCACCCATTGCTCTCCTCAGCAGTGTATTTCTGATCTGCCTGTTCTTCTCCCCACTCTGTCTCTGGTGAACTCTCTCACCACCCCACACCTCTGGCCTGTACCCCAGCTTGTATGCAAAAAAAAAAAAAAGAAAAAAAAAAGAAAAAAAAAGAATATGCTATTGAAACTATAAAATAAAAAAAAGACAAATGAAAAGACTTCCATATTTTATGAATGAGTAATACTCTGTTGTGTATATAGCCATATCTTCTTTAGTTGTCATTCAGTGATAGGCATTATGGTGTTTCTACCTCTTAGTCATAAATTGTGCTGCACTGAACATAGAGGTACATGTATCTTTTCAAGTCAGTTTCATATTCTTGAAGTGAAAATTAAGAGTGGAATTACTGGGTCATACAGTAAATCTTTTCAAAATTTTTTGAGAACTTGCATCTTGTTTTCCATTTTAGTTGCATCCATGTACCAGTGTACAAGGATTCCCTTTTCTCCCGCCTTCTCCAGCATCTGGTGTTTCTTTTATTCTGGATAATAGCCATTCTCACAGGTGTGAGATGAGATGTAACTGTAATTTTTATGTGCATTCCCCACAGTAAGAGAGCTGAACATCTTTTTATGAGGCCGTTGGCCATTTATTCTGTGGAGAAGAAACATATGAAGATCCTCTGGACATTTTTAGTGGAATTTTTCTTTTATTTTGAGTTGATTATATTTTTTGGCTATTAATTCCTTATCTGATATACAGTTTGAAAATATCTGGGCCTCCCCGGTGGCGCAGCGGTTAAGCGCTGCGCTGTGGAGCAGCCCGGCCGGGAAGAATCCCACATGGCGCGGCAGACCTCTCCTGCCTCGCTCGCTGCTCCCCTCAGCAGTGTATTTCTTTTTTCTTTTTTTTTTTATATAATATATATTTTTATTGTTATTTATGTCTTTTACATTTTGCATTCCCCTTGGGTAGCCCACCACCAATTCACCCGTGATCCATCTCCATCGGCCTGTTCTGCTCCCCACTCTGTCTCTGGTGAACCCTCTCGCTGCCCCACGCCTCTGGCCTGTACCCCAGCTTGTATGTATAAATAAAAAATAAATCTTTAAGAAAAAAAAAAGAAAATATCCTCTCCCACTCAGTAGGTTGACTTTTTCTTCTAATGATGGTTTCTTTCACCAGGCAGAAACTCTTTAGTTTGATGTAGGCCCATTTGTTTATTTTTGTTCTGTTTCCCTTGATGTTGGAGTCCAATCCCCAGAGTCATCTCTAAGACTGATCTCAATAAACTTATTGTCTCTGTTTTCTTCATATATTTTATGGACTTGTGTTATCACTTATAACATGTATGTGAGTTTATGGTCTAACCTTTTTTGCCCATGTCTTAGGGCTTCAGGCCTAACCTTCAAGTTTTTAATCCATTTCAAAAACATTTTTATAAATTGAAATTCTGGTAACTGCGTATAATCATTAAATTAACTTAACAGAAAAATGCTCTGCAGGAACAATGAATGTAATTGCAAGATTTGGTCCCAGGGTATTTACTGAGAACACCAAAACCCACAGCACCCACAAACTCTGTGCCAAAGAGATTGCATAGTCTAACCTCCAGTGGCCAAAGAAAGATTGAAATGGACTTATTTTTTCTTCCCAGTTCAGATTTTTCTGAATGTGAATGAATTCAGAGGTGAGGACTTTGATCTAAGTGAAGCTGTTCATACTGACAGCTTCGTTTCTGTTGAGGGCTGAAGTTCTTGGATATGTTCTGGTGAGTGTCCTTAGGTTCTAAAAACACAGATTGCAAAAGATAGTAAAAGCACAGGTATATTTTGACATACACACACACACACACACACACAGGATGAAAGAATTTTCAAATAAATTTTACTTGTGTGTGAGGGACTCCTTCATTAATCAAGATAATTTTCCAATTAAATTTTATAGTTAAGTAGAAATTTGATGTTACCATGTAAATGTTTTATGTTTACTTCTGTATTTTTATGAAGTATATACCATATATGTTAATGTTCATTTTTATTAACTTTACTGCAGTAATTTTGGTTTATAACACTATGTTAAGATTAGGGGTCAGACTCACACCCTTCAGATGAATGACACCACGGATGTCTTTCTTCATAGTTAAGAGCACTGGTATTTTAGTTTAAATGGTTAATTCTTTTAGTACAAAATTTACATTTCTTCATTATTGTACAATTTATTTGCAATGAATGAGAGCAAATGTTATTTTAATATGTATATTAGTTACATCATTTTCTTATAAAAATTCAACAACTACTGATGAGGATGTGGAGAAAAGGGAACACCCCTCCCCACGGCTGCTGGGAATGCAGGCCGGGGCGTGGAAAGCAGTGTGGTGGAGGGTCAACTTTACCATGGATCTGCCATTCCACCGGGCAATTCCACTCCTCGGCATCTATCCAAAAAAAAAAAAAAAAAGCCTCACTAATTCAAAGGGAAACTTTCTTCCCATATTTATTTAGCTCCTTTACTATACTTAAACTATGGAAACAAACTAAGTGGCCCAGAACAGACGCATCAAGAAGATGCGGTCTATGTTCACAATGGGATACTACTTCGAGACCAAAAATACACACTCATTCTATGTGTAACAATATGGATGGAGCTTGATAGGCTAATGCTAAGTAAGTCAGAGGGAAAAAGATAAATACTTGATGGTGTCACTAACATGTGGAATATAAAGTAAAGAAACTGAGAATCAGAATAAGACAAGGTGAAAAAATAACACTTGATAACTGACTATAAGACGGGAGCACCCAGGACAAGAGAAGGGTGGGGGAGGGGGAAGAACAAAGGAGGTGGAAGCAACAGTGGAATATGAGTGAGTGGGTAGTGGGGGCATCATGGTGGTAATATCAGATGGATACAAAATAACCTAAGTAAGTATAAATAAATTCATCTAAAAAATTCACTGGAGAAGTTCAGTTCTTTCCTTTTTTCTTTGGAATTATTTTCTATTAATATTTCAGAAAAAAATTTGATAAGTGATTTAATGATTATTGTATAATTATTGTGTAAGTGCTATCAACTTGGTGCTTCATAATTTTATTTATTGAAAATGAATGTTTAATTAGAAGAAAAAACATGAAGACCCTTTCCTCATAAATAAAGTAAAATTACACAATTGCAACAATAAACACATTGCAACTAGAGTGGTATATGAAGAATGATTGACACATTTATAAACCAGAGAGTGTGAACTGCAAAAAGCTTTTAATACAAAACAAATATTGATGCACCATAGTCTAATAACAAGATTAAACATTAAAAATATATTTTTAACATAATTATATGTATTCATTTTTCCTTTATTTTGATTGAAATGGGAAATAATCACATTTATCATCATTCCTTACCCATGTTTCCATGAGTGAGTGTAAATCATTTAAAATTGTACCTGAATATTAGTATGGGGTACTCCTTTCATATTGATGATGAAGTGGTGATTTCTTCAAGCAACTTCAAGACTAATTTTATCGATTCCAAGAGGGTTAGGTGGTTAAATCACAGAAATTTTCTTTCAGCAGATCCCATCTTGTCTTGCAGCCAACATTACTGAAAACTAAGAAGAAATATGGCTAATTTCACTCTGAGTGGGTTTATTCTGATGGGATTTTCTGCCATGCCTGAGTTAGAACTCTTCCATGCTTCCCTTTTCTTAGTTTTATATACAGTGGCATTAACTGGCAATGTCCTCATTATCACCACAACTTCCATGGACAGCAGTCTTCATTCACCCATGTATTTCTTCCTGAAACATCTCTCCTTCCTGGATCTCTGCTACATTTCTGTGACTGTGCCAAGGTTCATTTACAACACTTTCATGCATAGTGGCTACATTTCCTTTGGTGAATGCATGGTACAGTGTTTTGCTTTTATTCTTTTTAGCGGTGCTGAACTGTCCATGCTCACAGTGATGTCCTTTGATCGCTACGTGGCTATCTGCCTTCCACTGCGCTACGAAATTATCATGGATGTCAGCAAATGTGTCCACAGTGTTCTGGGAGTTTGGATCAGTGGGGTCATTTCTGGAGCCATGCACACAGCTGGCACTTTCTCCATGCACTTCTGTGGTTCCCATACCATTCACCAGTACTTCTGTGACATTCCCCAGCTCATGAAACTCTCTTGTTCTAATGAGTATATCAGAGAAGTTGGCATCACTGGTTTTTTGGTTGTTATAGCCTTTCTTTGTATTGTCTTCATTGGACTGTCCTATACACAGATATTCTCTTCTATACTGAAGATGCCATCTGCTGAGGGCAGAGCTAAGGCTTTTTCCACTTGCCTTCCCCATCTTGCTGTCATCATTTTATTTATTTCAACAAGTGTCTTTGAGTTTCTCAAGCCAACTTCTGACTCTCCAAGTGCACTGGACATTTTGCTCACTGTTATGTACACAGTTGTGCCTCCAACACTCAACCCAATGATATACAGCCTGAGAAATCAAGCCATAAAGGCAGCTCTGAGAAAGGTTTTCCAAAGAAGACAAGCCTGACTCTTTTGTTGGGCCACATCTGTTAAGTCTTGGTTGGAGGACAAGATCCAAATATATTGGGAAAACTGTTGACTTAAGTACATTGTGACAAGCCTAAATTAAGTGAGTTTTATTTTAAAGAATCAAGACTAGGGACTGAAACCCAAGAATAACTTCTTGACAGTTCTGTAAAATCTGCCCAAACCTTGAGCTGCTCCGTGAGGATTATATACAACATGCAGGGCAAACATGTCAACTTTCTAGCAGGTGTCTGGTAATATATGGAGGTAGTATTTGTTCTGCATTGAGGAAGACAAGGAGGGTTAGAGCTTTTACATCTTGGAACTGGAGTTTTAGCCCTGCCATAAACTTTGAAATTTGACTTGCTTTGAGTTCCTTAATTGCCCAGAAGCTGGAGTTTCTAAAATGCTTTATCAGAGAGCATTTTTCCTTGCCATTTCTTCAGGACAGGCCAGATGCACCTTAACTCTGGACTTGTGCCCTTTGGTGCAACCACTTAACCATTAGCTTTGGTTTGTCAATATAGCATAGCCAACCAATAATTTAAAGCAAATACAGGAATGGGTATAGGGAAAGTGCTCATATGGAAAAGTTGTCATAAGTATGTGCTGAGTAATATGAATGTTGATGTATATAGTTTGTAAACATTACTCCTGCCAACATGGTAGATTAAATTCTTTCTCTACAAGGCAAGGCAAGCGAAAGGGAAATTTCCACAAACTTAGAGCACTTGACAATTACTTCACTTATCATTTCTGTCTGGATAATGGGAAACAGTAAATATGAGATTCTTTTCCATTTTTTCCTGAGTTACACTGGAGTTTGTGATATCACATGATGCCTATGAGTTGATGAAAACCACCTGACTCAGCACCCGTTCATTGCCCACACAGAGCTCTGCTAAGGCTCTCACACCTTCGAAGGGCTCCGTGAGCAATATACTGAGGTCACTGTGCAAAAATCTCATTAAATCATTGTTTTATCTCTTAAGGTGCAATGGATTAATTGCTTCTCACATGAGTGGGATGTTTAAATAAAAAATCTGTGAGTGCCTCAGAAATACATATTTCTAAAAGGTAAAATAATCGCAAGAAGTAGAAATATTAAAGGAAACATATGATACCAAAAGTATAGATGTGTATGAAAAATAGACAAAAAGTACTGGTATGATTATAATGCACAGTGATCAGAACTTAAATATGAATGAATAATTAATCAACATATGGAACAGAGGAAGACAGAATTAGTGAACTGAAATATTTTCTAACATAAAAATATGATATTCCACTATATAAGAAAATGAAACAAAGTGACAAAACAACATGAAAAGGAGAATGAATCAGAAATGATAGAAAAGGAGACTCTAACATGGGCTAATTAAAATTTGTCACAATATCTATCCAGTTGGTTTATTTTTCCTTTCTTTTAAGGTAGGGGTGTCGCGCGCTTGACCAGCAAGGACAACACGGGACAGCAATCTTTCAGCAAACCTGCAGCTTTATTCTTCTATTCTTCTTCTCCTTCTTTCCTTCTTCTTCTCCTTCTTCTCCCCGCCCTCCGGGCTCCCTCTACATTTATACATTTAGCGAGCCAATCAGCAAAAGGAGAAGCACAAACAACAAATCCGTACAAAGGTCAATCCCTGCTGGCCAATGGCGGTAAATGTCAGCCCCAGCGCCCAATCCGTGCGCTGTCCACGTGTACACCCTGCTGCACAAGTGGGGACACGAGGTGATCATGCCCCAAGCCATGCCCCAAGCAGCTGCCGGGGAGGGGGGGGGGGGGGGGGGGGGCCC